>VMDO01041186.1:0-11498 GCA_007922755.1 Pedetes capensis
GCACCCGGCACTAGTTTTTTGTTTTTTAGTTTTCATCTTGAGACAAGGTCTAAGTTACACAGGCTACCTCTGGCCTCAAATTTGTGATCCTCCTGCCTCCTCTGCCTCCACCTCCTGAGTGGTTGGAATTACAGGCACAGGCCATTGCTCATGGTGGTTTTGAATTGCCCTTTACTAATGACTAGTAAGGGCTGGGATTTAGCTCAGTTGGTAGAGCACCACTCTGCAGTCTCTGAGGTTCCGAGTTTGAGTCCCAGCGCCACAGAAATGGGAGAAGGACATGGCAATCCACTCCCGAAGTAATCCCGACCCGAAACAATCAGCCATTGAAAATTGTATCGGGGTTGATATGAGTTGGACGCGACTTGAAGGCTAGAAACGCTGAGACATTTTTTCATGTGCTTATTGGCCGTTTGTGTATCTTTGGGAAAATGTCTATCAAGTATTTGCTCACTTGTCTATTTGTTTCTGAGACTGGCTTTGCTGTGTTTCACAGCCTGATCTGAGTTGGTGGCCCAAGCCATCCTCTCACTTCAGATCCACTCACTACGCCTCCAAAGTAGCTGTGACTACAGGTGCTGGTCACTCTGGACAACTTTTTGTTTATTTTTATTTTTATTTTTGAGATAGAGTCTCCCCTGTGTAGCCCCAGGCTGGCCTCAAACTCATCATCCTCCTGCCTCTGCCTCTGTCTTTTACTCATTTTCGAATTGGACATTTTTTAGGGGCAACAGCGAGTTGTAGAAGTTCTTTATATATTCTGATATTAATCTGTTATCAAACACACAGTTTGCAAATCTCTCATTCTGTGGGTTGTCTTTTCACTCTCATGATAGTATCCTTTGATGCACAGGTTTTTTACATTCTTTTTTCTTCTTTTCCTTTTTTTATTGTTGTTGTTGTTGTTGTTGTTGTTAGGTGTCAGCGAGTCGGTATCCGACTCATAGCGACCCAGCATACAACAGGTGAAACACTATTGTCAGTGCTTCTCTGCTATCTATAGGGTTTTCAATGGCAGATTGAGTTTTGGGAGGGGTTTACCAGGTTCTTCTCCCAAGGTCGAGACACTGGCGCATCCCTGACGGAGGGAGCCCCCAGACAGGGGTCCCCCGCGAGGTGGTGGGCAGTGGGAGGGAGAGCACTGCAACAGGTTTTATTAGTAATTTTTAATGTACAGCTTAATGGGTCTCATTATGCCATTCCGTATATGCATTTCATTGTACATTGCTCATGTGACTTCCCCCTTACCCTCTCATCCCCCACCCATGGTCTCCTTTCTACTTGCAAATTTTTTGTAAGAATATTTATCTCTATATTTGCATCCCGGTTTTTATATAAGTCCAAACTTTTTTCTGTAGTGATCTACCTTCTTACATTCTCAGCAGTATTTCATGAGTGATCTAGTCCATTTGCATTATTGCTAGCATTTGGTTTTATTGCTATTTTTAAAATTTTAGCTATTCTGTTGTTGTTGTTGTTAGGTGCCGTCGAGTGGGTATCCGACTCATAGTGACCCTCTGTACAACAGGGGAAACACTATTGTCAGTGCTTCTCTGCTGTTCATAGGGTTTTCAATGGCAGATTGATTTTTGGGAGGGGGTTGCCAGGTCCTGCTCCCAAGCCTACAGCACCTGGTGTTCCCTGTAGTCTTCCATCCAGGTACTAACCAGGCCCGACCCTGCTTAGCTTCCGAGATCTGACGGGATTGGATTCCACAGGGCTACAGCTGCAGGCTTAGCTATTCTAATATGTTTTATTTATTTATTTTTTCTATCTTCCCCTATTTTTCCAACATACTCATAAAGTTGTGCTGGTGACATTGAGATTGGCCTCTCCCCCTTCATCCCCCGTCATTGACCCTCTTCCCCCTCCTGTCTTCTCCAATCTTCGATTCCCTCAATGCACAGGTTTTAAATTCTAATCACACGTGCTGGTGAGTAAACAGGGGTCTGAGGGCAGCTTGCAGCTCTGCTCCCAGAAGGCTCCCTCTGTCCCCCCAGCACAGTCGCCTGCTGGGTGAGCACCATGCACACCTTTGTGCAAGCGATGAGTGGGACCCTCCGTCTCCCTCACCTCCTTGCTGTTTGCTATGTGAAAGAGATCTGGACAAGAGGAGAGAGAGGAATCCCAGGGGGACAGCCACCAGAGCCTGACTGAGAGAAGCACAGCCCTTCATGTCATTGCACTCCCTGTTTGCCTCGAGCCTCCACGCTCAGAGCCTGGGCCTCCCCATGTTGGGGATATGCTCAATGTGGATAATAAAGATACAGCAGTAAAAATTTTAAGTTTTACCTAGGCATGGCAAATTCTCTTTGCAAAACAACAACAACAAGGCATGGCAAATTCTCTTTGCAAAGAAGGTGCCAGCTGCAGGTCTAATTAGCAAGCAGACACCTAGGCAGGAGGTCACTCCAGTCTTTTGTTTCCTAAGGAGAACCCTATGACTGAGTCTCACCCAACTGGTTAGGGTTTTGACCTCACAATCTTGGTTAAACCCCATTGGCTAATAGTGGGAAGGAGAAGGTGAGGGGAGTCTTAGATTTTCTAGAGGACAAGGAATTTAGAGAGAACAAAAAAACTTTACAAGTTCAGGCATGTCCAGCCACATGGGGGGAGATTAGGGGACTTGAGGGAGATCAGAGAGCCCCTAGGATATGAAATATGGGGAGGGTGTAAAGTAGGATAATAATTTGTATAAAAACATTTTGTAAGACAAGATTGGGGCTGGGATTTAGCTCAGTTGGTAGAGTGCTGCGCTGTAGTCTCTGAGGTCCCGAGTTCAATTTTCAGCACCGCAAAAATGGGACAAGGGCCTGGCAATCCACTCCCAAGGCAATCCTGAAACAGTCAGCCATTGAAAACCCTATGAGGGTCCCTATGAGTCGGATACTGACTCGACGGCATCTAACAACAACAACAACAACACAAGATTACTTGTGTTTTCACACCCAGCCCTGGCTGAAGAAGGCAGCCAGTCCTGCCACACCAGGAGCCTGGGACAATAGCACTTAGCACCTGAGGTGCCCTCTTGGCCTCAGGCTACCCTCGGGACTAGCAGAGAGGTGACCCCAGCTCCTCCCTCCAGACCTTGCCACTGCCTTCTCCAGGACCTGAAGTCCTATTACTGTATTTCTTTGGGTCAAATGCAGGACCTCCTGTCTGAAAGGCTCCTCCACAAAACCCAGCATCCAGCGGGGTTTCTGATGGGTCCCAGGAAGCTCAGCAGCTCCCTGACCTTCAGTGTCTGTGATTCTGAAAGCAAGCCTAGGAGAAATCCCCTCCCACACGGCAGCCTCAGCCTTTCCCATCCGTTGCCTGACTATGAATTGAGAATCTTGTTTTCCAACGTAATATTTTTCGGAAAAGAGAAGGTGGTATTATAGTCGAGTCTATCCCGAGTTCCCACGTTCAGGGCCGCTTTCCTCCCATATTTTGAACAGTGGTGGTTTGAGGAAGACATCCTTACATACCTGGTATTTTCCCAGTCAACACATGCCTGGGATCCTTCCAGAAGAAATCTGACATACACAATGAAAAGCATGTCAGAATGAATCACATTAAGGTGTATATTAAAAATTTCCAATACAAAAAAAAAAGAAAAAAAGAGATCTGACATAATGCACCGAAAGAGAGGGAGAGAGAGAGAGAGAGAGACAGAGACAGAGACAGAGAGAGAGAGAGAGAGAGGGAGAGACTCCACCACAAGCTGCTCTGCAAAAAGACAGCAATCCAAGCCGCTGTTGGGAAATCTGGAAGTTTCCAGTTATGCTCTGGTTATTCTTGTGTTGGTGGAATGATGGAGGAAGTAGAAAAAAGAGTTTGCCCCAGGCTTGGTAATATCTGAAAGGTTTGCACAGAGCACTGGGTAGGAACCAGTGACTGCATAAAATGTGAAATGAATTTTCCTACCAGGAAAGGGAATAGTTATGTTGGTTACTTTTTCATTGCTGTGACCAAATACCTGAGAAAAACAAGTTCCGGGAAGAAGAATTTGTTTTGCCTCACGATTTCAGAGGTTTCAGTCCATCATCACAGGCAGGGTGTGGCAGAGCAGAACACCTCACATTATGGCAGCCAGGAAGCAGAGGAGCAGTCACAGGAAGTGGCCAGGACAAGATACAGCCTCCAGGGGCACTCTCCCTATGACCTACTTCCTCTAACAAGGCCCCACCGCCTACAGCTCCACCACCTTCAAATAGTCTACTCACATTTTGAATCCATCAATGGATTAATCCAGTCATGAAGACAGAGCCCTCATGATCAAGTCGTGTGCCAAAAGCCCATCACTTGGCACCCAAGACCCCCAAAAACATGAGCCTATGGGAAACATTTCATATTCAAACCGTATTGGTCATAATAGCAAGAGTCTGTTGGGCCCTTCCTCTATGGCAGACCCTTTGCATGAGATATCTCTTCTAATATCAACAACCTTATGAGGAAGTACCCTGTTCTTTCCATTTTATTGATGAGGAGACTGAGCCCAAGGAGTTAGGTAATGTATACAGAGCGGTACGGGAAATGGCAGAGAAGTCCTAGAACCTGGGGAGTTGAAATTCAGCACCTGCGTCCTTTGATGCTCTGCCAGCTTTGTTAGGTGGCTGTGGTAAAGGTGGAGGAAATGAGGCAGTGGGTAAGGTGACCAGGGCAGTGAGTGAGAGACCTGAGCCAGTTAGTTGGCTGCCATGTTAGTTAACTTTGGGTGCCAACTCAACTGGGTTAAGGACTATCTAGAGAACAGGTACAGCATTACTTCCAAGGGTGCCTGTGAGACCATTTCCACAGGATGTGGGTGTGGGAGTCAGTGGAGTGAGGGAGGAAAATCCACCCCCAATTGGCTGGGGCCCAGATAAAACAAAAAGCCAGAAGAAGGGCAAATTCTCTCTCTCTTCCATACCAGGGTACCCTCCTTCTCCTGCCCTTGGACATCAGAACACCAGAGTCTCTGGCTTTGGACTCTGAGACTTAGATCAGAGGCCCCGTGGGTTCTTAAGCCTTTGGCTTCAGACTGAGAATTACATCATCAACTTCCCTGGTGCCAAGGTTTTTAGACTTGGATGGAGCCACACAACTGGCATCCTAGGGTCTCCAGCCCGCAGGCTGCCAATCACGGGACTCTTCAGCTTCCATGATTCTCCAGTCCCCTAATAATTCCTCTCCCTAATATCTGTCCACATCTGTATACCCTATGGATTATTTCTCTCTGGAGAACCCAAATACAGGTGTGAATCTGTATTATTTCTTTTTTATACACTCCTTGGAGACAAGGACTGTCTTATTCATCTTTTTTTCCTGCACAGTAAAGGAAGAAATTGGTATGGAGGATGCCTGCTCCCCAACCTTCTGTGTATCACAAACCTACACAATTTTATGCCAGTTAAAGTAGCAGCTTTTCCTGTTGGGTGCGGTGGCGCACGCCTGTAATCCCAGTGGCTTGGGAGGCGGAGGCAGGAGGATCGTAAATTCGAGACCAGACGCAGTCTGTGTAATTTAGCAAGACCCTGTCTCAAAAACTAAAAAAAAATGGGCTGGGGGTGAAGCTCAGTGGTCCATCACTTGCAAAGCATGCAGGCATGAGGCCCGGGTTCAACCCCCAGTACCCTGTCTCAAAACCTGAGACCCTGTCTCAAAAACTAAAAAAAAATGGGCTGGGGGTGAAGTTCAGTGGTCCATCACTTGCAAAGCATGCAGGCAGGAGGCCCGGGTTCAACCCCCAGTACCGGAAAACAACAACAACAACAACAAAGTATCAGCTTTTCCTTAAAGCTGCCACAGCCTACAGAGAATAATCAGCTATTCATTTAGCCTTTACCCTTACTTTCCATGTGGTTAAAATGCAGTAAATGGTGGCTGAAGGAAGAAATGAAGGGTCCCATGCTACTTTGCATTGCCCCTCATTTTTTCATTCTTAATCTGATCATCTTACCTAGACAGTGTGACTGTGAGGAAAAGGGTGGAAGAAACCCAAGTATCTATCAACAGATGAAATGATCAAGAAAATGTAGTATATACCTGTGATAAAATACAATTCAGCCTTGAAAAGGAAGAATATGCATGAGGTCCTGGATTTGATCCCAGCACCACTAAATAAATAAATAGTAAAAAAGAAAGGAAATAGGAAATCCTGACACTTCTTTATTTTTCTTGCCCATGAAGTCAAGTCAAATCCAGGGAGAGCCAAAGGACCTCAGTAGACAGGTTTGTGGAGACCCAGCCTTGTTTCTGCTATCATTTGAGGCTTTCTTGGTATGCCTCAGTTTCCTCTAGTCCTAGACCTTTGTCTCTTGTTGTTGTTGTTGTTGTTGTTGTTGTTGTTGTTAGGTGTCGTCGAGTCAGTATCCAACTCGTAGCGACCCTCATAGGGTTTTCGATGGCTGACTGTTTCGGGATTGCCTAGGGAGTGGGTTGGCACGTCCTCCCATTTGTGCAGTGCTGGGAATTAAACCCGGGACCTCAGAGACTGCAGTACAGCGCTCTACCAACTGAGCTAAATCCCAGCCCAAATGGGGGGGCTGTGAAGTCAGCCTTGTTGTTGTTGTTAGGTGCCGTCGAGTCAGTATCCGACTCATAGCGACCCTCATAGGGTTTTCAATGGCAGATTGTTTCGGGATTGCCTCGGGAGTGGATTGCCAGGTCCTTCTCCCATTTTTGCGGTGCTGGGAATTGAACTCAGGACCTCAGAGACTGCAGTGCAATGCTCTAACAACTGAGCTAAATCCCAGCCCTTTGTCTCTTAGAGGCAGGAAAAGAAACTCTCTAGTTGATGGGGACATGAGGAAGGCCCTTTGGAGGCAGGAGGCTTTGGCCTCGTGGTGATGGGCAGAGGAGGCTGTGGACTGTGTTGAATTCCTGCCCCTTGGTGTGCTTCTCAGAGTGTGAGAGGCTTGGTGGCTTTGACATGGAAAACCAAAGGTGTCCCATGGCCCATTGACACATCACTGTTAAACCCAAGGAGTCCCGTGGCCCATTTACATATCACTGTCGTGTTTGCAAAATATTACCTTTTATTTTTTAACACAGGCGAACTGTACCTGAACTTAAATCATTTCCTTTATTATTCTTTAATTTTAAAATATTACATAATTGGGGTTTTTTTTGGTCATAAAATACATATGTAACCTAACATTCCCCATCGTGGCAGGCAGCCACAAGGGCACACTATCATCACACCTGAAGCATTGGCAGTGTTGCCAGGGGAAGTGTAGGGTCTATGTATGGGACATGCTTATAGTAAAGCATTGTTCATGTGCAAGTCAACTTCAGTAGGTAATCTTCTGGCTGTCACTTAAGTGCATTCACACTGCTGTACACCGTTACCTCCATCCATCCTCAGAACTCTTTCCATCACCCCAGGTAGAATCTCTGAGCCCATTAAGCACTCACTCTCTCTTTTCCCCTCCCCTCCACCCTGGCAGCCTCCGTTCTATTTTACGTCTTTATGAATTTGACTCCTAGGTACTCCCTGCAAGGGGAATTGGAGATTTACCCTTTTGTAGCTGACTCATTTCACTTAACATAGGGTCTTCAGCCATGTTGTGACGTGTCAGGATTCCCTTCCTTTTTCAGGCCAAGTGATGTTTCCCTGTGTGTATAGAGCACATTTTGTTTATCCCTTCATCTCTTGCTGGATACGTGAGTTACTTCCACCTTTTGCCTACTGTGAAAAATGCCTACATCAGTATTTCTAAGAAAGAAGCATATTTATGGCAGCCAAAAATAAACAGCTTGGGAGAAGGACCTGGTAGCCCACTCCCAAAAAACAATCAGCCATTGAAAACCCTATGAATAGCAGAGAAGCATGAAAATAAGTGTTTCGTCTGTTGTACATAGGGTTGCTATGAGTGATACCTAACAACAACAACAACAGCAACAACAACAAGATAAACAGATGATATTTTGCTGCATTGTTGTTGTTAGGTGCTATCGAGTTGGACGTGACTCATAGTGACCCTCATCAGGTTTTCAATGGATAATTGTTTGGGGATTCCTTTGAGAGTGGATGACCATATCCTTCTCCATCTTTTGCCACACTGGGGATTGAACGGAGGGCTCCAGGTAATAACACAGAGGACATAAAGAAATATAATGAGAAGCAGAGCTGGGCACGGTGGAACACACCTATAATTCCAGTGACTCGGGAGGCGGAGGCAGGAGGATCGCAAGTTCGAGACCAGAGGCAGTCTGTGTAACTTAGTGAGACCCTGTCTCAAAAAGTAAAAGAATGGGCTGAGGGTGCAGCTCAGTGGTCCAGCACTTGCAGAGCATGCAAGTGCGAGGCCCTGGGTTCAACCACCAGTAACACACACACACACACACACACACACACACACACGAAAAAAAGAGAAAGAAATATAATGAGAAGCAAAAATAAACAAACCACAAAAACAGAAACCACTTCAGGTTCAATGATAAGCAGCATTGCTTCGTTAAATCACCATTTGCTGAAGGCCCAAGATGCCAGGCATTTGCCCCCAGTTTCCCACCAGACATAGGACTCTCCCCAAGGTGGGCAGATGATTGCTGCCACAGGGAGGTACAGGAGGGCCTTTGGGCCTTCAGAGGCAGGAAAAGACCCCTCTGGTTGATGGTGATGTGAGGAGGGCCCTGCGGGGCACCAGGCCTTGCCTAGTGGTGATAGGCAGAGAAGCCATAGCCTGTGATGAATTCCTAGCTGTGTCCTTCTTTGCTAAGTCTACTGGCATTTTTCTGTTTCTTGGGTCTGTCCTGAGAGCTTTGGATTTCTCTCATTCACTTTACTTACTCCTGCTAAACCATCCTAATCCTGCATTTAAGCAGCCTTATTACTTGTTCCAAGTTGCCCTCTCTCCAACAAGCCCCTGGGATTTGTTTGCCCTGCTGGGATTTTGGATTGTCTTTGGACAACTGAGCTCTGGTCAGCCTCTGGAAGAGCCACTTGTTCCATCAGCTGAAGCCCAGTTTCTTGTCTTTCTCTGTCCACTGGGGTGATGTAGACTTGAAGTCCTACTGTCTGCCCAGGGGTGGCCTGTGGTGGAGTGGAGAGCCAGCAGCTTTAGCTATCCCCAGCTGTGCAGCCTTGGGCAGTTACGCCATCCTTCTTGCCCTCCTGTGTAAGATGAAGGGACTTGGTAACTTCTCAGGCCCTCTCCAGTCCCACAGTTTTCTGACCACTGTCTCAGTCTAGTGTGGCTGCTGTAACAAAATGCCTTAGGCCAGGTAATTCATAAACAACAGAAACTTACTGCTCACAGTTCTGGAGGCCAGGAAGTCCAAACCCTAGGTGCCAGAAGATTTGGCATCTGGTAATGGGACCCTTCCTCATGCATGGCACCTTTTCCCCATGTCGTCACCTGGCAAATTAGCGAGCAAACTCCTCAGGCCTATTTCATGAGAGCTCCCATCCCATTTAGGAGGGCGGGGCCCTGTGGCTGAGGCACCTCCCAGAGGCCCCCACTCCTTCAGACCTCGTTGGGGATTAGCTGCCAGCACATGGATTTTGGAGGACAAACTTTCAGATTACAGCAGTCACCCCGAGTTGGCACTAAGTCCCTCCCTCCAGCGAATGACTCAGCAGTCTGACTTTCTCGGTGGTTGTTTTGAAGGAAGCTTGATTTTTTCCCTCACTAACAAGTGTTTGTCTGGTGTTTGAACAGTCGAATCTGACTTCCCTGATCCACCCTGAGCCAGGCGGAGACTGATCTGATCTCTTTACTCTGTCCTCTTCCAGGGAGGCCTCCAGAAGGCTAGTGAGGCCAGATGTGAGGCCAGGGCTGCCCCCTGCCGGCCTCACCAACCCAGCGTCCAGATGCTGAGCCTGAAGCTCCCCAGGCTGTTCAGGATCGACCAGGTGCCCCAGGTACGTGCTGTACTCCTGCCAGTGGTGAGTTCCAGGGCGTGCCCAGGGCGTGGCATCTGCAGCCTGTCTTCCTAACCCTTTCGCGGTACCTAGCGCCTTCTGCTGGTGGGAAGCTGCGTACACCAAAACTAGAAATGGAAGGGATCCCCAAGCCGTTGGAGTGGAGCCCTTTCCTGCAACAGCTGTGTTCCATCCTGAAGCAAATTCATTATGGAGATTGCAGACTCACACTAACTCGAGGAAGCCAGACAGCCAGCTGGGAAGAGAACAGCTTTTAAGATCCTCTTGTGGTACTTGAATGTGGGCCAGGCTGCAGTCATTTCAGCGTGCCTTTGTCCTCATCTCTAGCAGGAGGTCTGGGCAATGGGGAGGGCTGCTTGGTGGTCCTTAGTGCTGCCATTCTCTGGTCCTCTGGGCCTGGGAAGCCATCCTGACGTACCTGAGTCTTGCTGACAGTCCCCCATAGTAAGCCCTTGTTGTTGTTGTTAGGTGCCATCGAGTCAGTATCCAACTCATAGCGGCCCTACGTACAACAGGGTGAAGCACTATTGTCAGTGCTTCTCTGCTATTCATAGGGTATTCAATGGCGGGTCAATTTTTGGGAGTGGGTTGCCAGGTCCTCCTCCCATAGTAAGCCCTAGAGAAGGACATTTTGGTCATGTGCTATGTCAAACTAGGGCAACCCCCCTTCCCTTGCAAAGAAAGCATGTGATCGCCCCCCTGTTTGGGTGTCCGGTTTCCTTCTGTTGGCCCTGATGAAGAGTCGGTGTTATTTCATGGCGGGAAGTTTCTCTCGGAGGATGACATGGAGGACAGAGCCCCTTTCTAGCCAGTGGACTGCCAGGCACTTACCGCTTTCCCCCCCAAAGCAATTGCTAACCAAACTCAGCATCAGGAATGGAAGATCACAAAGGACGGGCATCTGCTGGAGCCCAGCCTGGAAGCCTGATGCTAGGTGATTCCATGAAGACGTCACTGGTAGGAGCCATCACCAACACGGAGCTAGTTGTGGGGTGAGATGAAGGTGGCAGGTAACAGGCAGATTCCAAAGAAGGCTGCTTCCCGTGACACCCTGGAGCAGGCCCCGCCCATTCTCAGAGGGCCATCTTCTTCTCTCCCTGTTGTGACTGTGCCCACAGAGCGTTAGTGGCCGTGACCAGTGGGATGCTTGGATGTATGTGTTCACGAAATTTGTATTGGCTGCTTATTGACACGGTGGCTGCAACAATTGGCCGAAACATGAGAAGGCTCATGTGCCTGGCACAAAATCAGGGAGTGTTTCAGTCTGTTGTACATAGGGCTGCTATGAGTTGAGCCAGATTCACTGGCCTGCAACAACAACTATGTGCAAGGTGCTACTCTACAGAGAATGTTGTTGTTGTTGTTTGGTGCTGTGGAGTCAGTATCCGGCTCATAGCACCCTCATAGGGTTTTCAATGGCTGACTGTTTCGGGATTGCCTTGGGAGTGGATTGCCAGGTCCTTCTCCCATTTTTGCGGTGCTGGGAATTGAACTTGAGACCTCAGAGACTGCAGCGTAGCGCTCTACCAACTGAGCTAAATCCCAGCCCCTACAGAGAATAGTTGCATAGAAATCCTGTCCTTAAGGGGTCCCTATTTTGGCCAGGAAGATTTAAAAGTGAGGAGGAGCCTTTTGTAAATTGTCC
>VMDO01041187.1:0-11386 GCA_007922755.1 Pedetes capensis
GGATTTCTTGACTGCTGCTTCCACGGGTGTTGATTATAGAGCCAAGCAAAGTAAAATCTTGGACAACCTCAATCTTTTCTCCATTTAATGTGAAGTTGCGTGCTGACCCAGTTGTAAGGATTTTTGTTTTGTTGATGTTTAGTTGTAACCCATATTGAAGGCTATGATCTTTGATCTTCATCAGTAAATGTTTTAAATCACAGCTTAAGTGCTCTTCAACAGCGCTTTATTGTGCTTCTTTTTCTGGGTTGGTGGCCAGACTTTGGCCATGGAGTGGCCTCTGCAATGGCAGACAGTGTCCTCTCTTGATCTGGTGATGGTGTGTCCCATCTGCAATGGAGTGGCGGAGCAGACCATCAGCAAGCAACCCCACAGCAGGAAGCTAGCACCCAGTAGCTCTCAGCATCACTATCAGCAGCATCACATGCAGAGAAAGCTTTGTTTATATAGTCCTTGGGTAACTGTGTTAATTAGCCCAAGATGGCAATCAACCAATCAGGTGGGGGTGCGAGGGGCTGGGTGCAACCAATTCAAATAAAGAGTGAAACCAAATGTCACTCATTGGCCAATCAAGGGGAGATCCTAGATTACTACATGCTTCCTCTCTATCCCTTGAGGCTATCCCATAATTCCCTACATTGTTTGATCTCCTTTCTTGGAAATAGACACAAATATGAATCTCTTTCTTTCATTTGGCCAGGTAGCTATTTTCCAAATCTCTTGGCATAAAAAAGTGAGCACCTCCAGTGCTGCATCTGTTTGTTGAACTGTCTCCATTGGTATTCCATCAATTTCTGGAGCCTTGAGTTTCACCAATTCCTTCAAGCCATCTTCCACTTCATCCTTCAGTACCATTGGTTCCTGATCATATGCAACCTCTTGAAATGGCTGATCATCTACCAATTCATTTTGGTATAATGATTCTGGGTATTCCTTCCATCTTCTTTGGATTTTTCCTCCATTGTTTAGTATTTTCCCTGTAGAATCCTTCATTATTGCCACTTGAGCCTTGAATTTTTTTCTTCAATTCCTTCAGCTTGAGAAAAGCAGGATGTTTTCTTCCCTTTTGGTTTTCTATCTCCAGCTCTTTGCACATGTCATTATAATATTTGATTTTGTCTTCTCGAGTTGCCCTTTGAAATATTTTGTTTAGTTCCTTAACTTCATCATGTCTTCTTTTTACTTAAGCTGCTCCATGTTCAAGAGCAAGTCTCAAAGTCTCTTTTGAAATGCAATTTGGTCCTTTCTTTTTTTCCTGTCTTTTTAATAACTTTATGCTTTGCTCGGGACTGATGTCTTTGACATCTTACCACCACTCATCTGGTCTTGGACCACTAGTGTCTAATGCACCAAACCTGTTCTTGAGTGGTCTTTGAACTCAAATGGGATATACCCAAGGTCATATCTTGGCTCTTCTATACTTGTTCTCATTTTTTTCAGTTTCAGTTTGAACCTGCATATGAGCAGTTGATGGTCTGATCCACAATCTGTACCTGGTCACTTTCTGACATTTGACAGTGAGCTTTTCCATCATCTCTTTCCACAAATGTAGTCAATTTTGTTCCTGTATTGCCGTTTGGTGACTTGACGGCACCTAACAACAACAACAACAAAGTTGCCATTTATATTGAGGAGAAAATTCATTTGCAAAGAAAAGGTTATTAGTCTGACAAAATTCTATCATACAATTCCCAGAATCATTTCTGTCACTAAGACAATATTTCCAACTCTTGAGTATTTGCCTTTGTTTCCAACTTTTGCTTTCCAGTCACCAATAATTATCTGTATATCCTGATCACATATTTGATCTATTTCAGATCACTGAAGCTGTTAAAAATCTTCCCTATACTCATTTGTACCCTTAGTGGTGAGTGCATAAATTTGAATAATAGCCACATTAACTGGCCTTTCTTGTAGGCGAGTGGGTATTCTATCACTGACTGCATTGTACTTCAGGACAGATCTTGAGATGTCTTTTTGATGATGAATGCAAACCCATTTCTCTTTAATCTGCCATTCCCAGCTTAGTTGACGGTATGATTATCTCATTCAAAATGGCCCATGGCTGTCCATTTTAGTTCACTGGTGCCTAGAATGTCAATGTTTATGTGTTCCATTTCCCTTTTGATGATTTCTAATTTCCCTAAATTCATACTGTATATATTCCACATTCTAATTATTAATGTTGTTTACAGTTCCTTCTCATTTTAGGTTATGCCACATCAGCAAATGTATGTCTCTGGGACTTTACTACATTTCCATCATTAAGGTAGACCCTACTTTGAGGAGTCAACTCTTCCCTAGTCATTTTTTGAGTACATTACAAACTGGGGGGCTCATTTTCTGGCACTATCTCTGACAGTGTTATTTTACTATTCATGGTGTTTTCAATGGTTAATTGTTTTGGGACTAGGTTAGCCATGTCCTTTTTCCTAGGTCTGTCTTAGTCTGGAAGTTCATCAGAAAACTGTCCACCATAGGTAACCCTCCTAGTATCTGTAATACTGATGGTAAAGCTTTCAGCATCACAGTAATGTGCAAACCCCCAAAGTATGACAAAGTGACTGGAGTTTAGCTCAGTGGTAGAGTGCTTTTCTATGCACTCTCAGACCCTGGTTTCGATCCCCAGTGCCACAAAAATGGGAGAAGGACCTGGAAGCCCACTCTTGAAACATTCATTCATTGAAAACCCTATGAATAGCAGAGAAGCACTGACATAGTACTGGGCATGGCACAGTGTTGGGTAATATTTTATTGTGTTGTACATAGGGTCGCTATGAGTGGAACTCGATTCAATGGCACTAACAAGAAGTTAGTTGCTGAGCATTAAACCACTGAAACTCACATGTCTTTCAGAATTCACTTAGCAAATATTTACTGAAAACATGTTGTCAGGAAGGACCAATCTCTGGAGAAGAACATCATATTTGGGAGAGTGGTGGCTTAATGAAAAAAAGAAGACACTTATCCACATGGATTGCCACAGTAGCTGCAACAAGAGGCATAAACATGAAAAAGATCATATGTCTGGCATAGTATCAGGGAGTGTTTCATACAGTTGTACATTGGGTCACTATGAATCAGGCTTGACTCAGTGGCACTTAACAATAACAACAGCTCTGTGACATGCTTACTTTCTCACTCCTAACTAAGGATGTAGGTCCCACAGTCAAGGACCTTGTCTTAGAGCATTTATAAACAAATAAGCAATCAGTGAACTATAGGTCAATGTCATGGAATTTCAGAGGCAATGAATCCTTAAGTCCAAGCTGAATAGAGAAACCTTCATGGAGGAAATTCTTTTTGATCTGGCTATTGAAGGAGAAGAAGTTTTTATACAAGTAAAGTCTCACAGGAAGTGAGAGGGTATGGAATCAATGCTGGGAATATAAAACAGTTCATTTGATTTCAAACATACATATAGATTAAAGGAGCAAAAAAAAAATAACAATGAGAAAATAGTTGGGAGCACTGAATATTAGCTGAAGAAGCTAAGGCTTTGTTCAGAAGGCAATGGGGAGTCATTGGTTACACAGGACAAAATAAAGGCGGAATAGGTGAAAAGTAGAGATATCACTTATACACCATCATGGAAAAGCAGAGAAAAAGTAGCACAGGCCAAATATAGAGCACTATGAATAAGACTTAAGAAAATGATCCGTAAGTCCTCTTCTCTGATTTTGGTTCCATGAGAATGGTATTCACCTAAATTGAAGACCACTTGCTTTCTTCCCCATATGTAAATTCTTTATGTACAGAAAAATCCACTACCATTCCCTCCAGTCATGCTTCAGGTCCCAAGTTTTCCTGTGCGCCTCTTTAAGAATTTAGCCTCTCTTGGAAATTGCTCACTGATTCATCGTGTAAGACTCTGGTACTGTATCCCTTCAGGGTCCCTGGGAGCCTTCATTTATTATTCACCTTCCAGGTATTTACTTGGTGCTGAAAGACCTTTCGTAAATAAGTGTTGTTTTATTTTCTTTAAAATACTTGATTAAGACCAGAGGGCCTTGGCAGTTCCTAGATCCCTGGTGAGAAAGGAATAAACTCAATGCATGCCAGTGAGAGGTTGTGGCCTTTTCTTCTGACAACTTTGTGGCTTCTTTGGCTGCCCTTTTTATATGCTTGTCATTGTGCTTCCCCACATCAATCTCATAAAACATCATTTTCCTCATGCTTGACATATTGATATCATCCCACCACAGATAAAACAGAGCAATGTAATATGGGCAAGTGAAGGAATTATTTGCAATGCACAGAAATCTCTGCTGATGTTTAAGACTGGTGCAATATTAAACACATTACTTTCCCTGACAGGGATTTTCATTATACACGTGCTGTGCAGGTGAAGAATCTGGAAGTAAAATCTTGTTTTCCTCCAACCAAGTCTATGCAATAAAATTTAAAAGAACGTGTGTGTGTGTGTGTGTGTGTGTGTGTGTGTGTATGTGTTTTCTTCCCTTTCTGTATATTTATGTTCTCAAATCCACAGCTTCCTATTTAAGTTACATCTGAATTTACTTGAAGAGAGAACACAAATTCCAGGGACCCCATGGTAAAAATAGTTACCTTTGTTCAGACTAGAATTCTCATGTTTAGTGGTGTTACATGGACAACTTTGGAGAATCACTCTGAGATAGGACAAGTTAAAAAAAATGGTTAGGAAAAATAGACATAGACCACCAGAATCTCAGTCCTTCAAGGTGGGTTACTATATATCATGAACTCATCAGATACAAAATGATGGCTGTGGTAGCTAATACAAATGAAAACAGCAATAGAAATGAAAAAAGATAACATTACCTGAGGATTTATCATGAACCAAAAACTTGTGTACACATCATATTCACATTTAAAATTTATTCCTTATAGTAACTGTATGAAGAAAGTACCTATAAGTATTACCTACTTACTAGATGACAAAAGCAAGGCTCATAATATCTTATACTGTGTCCAAACTAACACAGCCCATAATGTGACACTGATCTGTCTGAACACAAGGTCTAGGCCCTTCACTTTAAGAAATTCTATATATTTTTGGAGAGCTAAAGCCCAGATCCTAGAAAATCAAGTGGAGAAATCACCATATCAGGTAAGCAACCTAGAAATAAGGCCAGGCTGTGGGTATAAAAAGAGGACCAGGGCATAAAATAGGACCAGGAAGGTCCATATGATCACTGGCACAATGGGCAGGTATCAAGTCTCAAATACTGTCCATCTACTGTCTACTCACTCTTGGGAACATTCAAGGCCTTTCAGATAAATAGCTGCAGCATCTCTGTGGGGTGTTTTTGTTGGATGCTTTCCAGGTTCCATTGGTGAGATGTGCTTATTCTGCCTTGGCCCTAATGCTGGGTTGAGGCTTTTAACACAAGGTGAAGATACTTATCTTCCTTCTTTCCCCAGAGATTGCTGTGATTTTGCTTCAGTGTGCTAATGGCATCTCTTCTAAGATATATGTTTTTTCTCTCTGGACCTATTGGTAAGGTCATTGGAAAGACTGAGGTGGACAATCAGAGGGCCAGATTCTCCTTCAGTTGTATCAGCTGGATCTTGCAGTGATCTGATCAACCCAAGTGTCTTTGCACAACATCTGCCTAGAATAACCCTCTAAAAGAATTTGTGCTTGCTTTACTACATACTGAATATGCTAAGATAATATCAATGGAGGCTATTTTATAATGGATCTTGACACCCTTACATCCACTTTGGAGAATTATATTATTCACATATAGGAACTTAAAAGTATTTCCTTCCTCAATAAAATAATTTTATTGAGGAAAACAAAACAGAAAAATCTCAGTTGACATTAATATGACACAATTTATTAAGTTGACCTTTCAACTTTGATGTTGGGGCATTAGTCTTTTCTGTGTTTTAGATGAGCAAAATAAGATAATACATTCATATGGTTATTCAGCAGACATTTATGATGACTTCCTATATACTAGGTACTACATAGATCTGGAAGATAAATACAATGAAATGCAATGTAAAAATTCAGCTTCTTTACCTTTTATGATTTTCTAATCTACTGGAGAAAACAGACACAATGATTATCATTGTGAGGTGCTGTCAAGTTGGGTCCAACTCATGGATCCTATGTACAACAGACATGCCCAGCACAATTGTCAGTACCTCTCTGCTATTCAGAGGGTTTTCAATGGTTGATTGTTTCAGGAGTGGGCTGCCATGTCCTTCTCCCAAGCCTAAAGCACCGAGTATTTCCAGGTCTCCCATCCGAAGATTAACCAGGCCCGACCTTGCTTAGCTTCTGAGATCAAATGGGATTGGTTGCCAGGATAATATGGATGTAGATCAGACACAATGATAGATTCTATAATATAATTTTCTAGGTGTGGTGATCATAGCACACAACAGGGAATCATGCGAGCAGAACAGGTAACAGCTGGCTCACATGGACTTGGGAATTCAGGGATTCCTGAACAAAGTGTTAACTAAGAATATGATCTATGAGAATAATCTCTTTTTTGAGGATTTACTATGTGGGATTAAATGCTAAATGCTTTATATACATTGTCACAAGTAATCCTATGCTTAAAATAACCCAGTGTATTGTGTACTGTTATTATCACCATATCATAGGCTTTGCAAGTGGAAGAGCAGATATTTGAATTCATTTTCTCTGGTCCCAGAACTCAGCTCTCTACAAAGATGCAACACTGTCACTAATTAGGTTTGTTGCTTAGGAGCATCACCAAGCAAAGCTACTTGTTCTTCTTGGACCCAGTAATAACTCTTGCCCTTGGGCAATGAGCTTGGTTCTAGTGGTTGATGATTTCTCTTTTGCAGCTGTAAGTTAATGATTCAGATAGAAATAAACCTGCAGATAGCAACTTTAATATTGAACAGGCCAATCACAGGGTATAGGCATTGGGGTTTGCCAATGTATATCTATCTGGAGCTTTTTATTGTTGTCTACATATTTCTCTAACATGGCACTGTGTATTTTGCAGATAACACATGGACCATGCCCTGATCTTCCTAGATCCTGTGTTCATTGGCATTTTAAATTGGTCCAGCAGCAACAAAACACTTTGCCAATTTGGTGCTTTTCTAAAGACAAGCATTTTGTTTATATTCTGGAGGAGGAAAAACAAACAAACAAAACAAAACAAAATAAAACAAAACATTTTCTTTTATTAACCAGCCAGAACCTTGTGGAAATTCTGAGAAGTTCAGCCTCACAATACATGAATGTTATTTATTTTGAATGCTGCAAATTTGGTATATTCGAGGAGGTGACAAGGTTAGGTAGATTTATTAGCATCCTGTCAAGAAATTTCCCATGAGGAGTAGAGGTTTGTCAGAAAATTCAGTATAATTGATGGGAGCAAGGTGGACTCATTCTTAGCAGATCCACATTGGCTGTGTTCATATTCTTCCTTTATAGGCAACAAAATGTACCAGTAGAGAGCTCATTAAGAAGATCTTCCTGAAAACAGACTCTTTGTACCAGGTTTCTTTACTTATCCTTTTTTTCATGCAATTATTCCAGCTACTCAAGAAGATGTGAGCATATGTTGAAAACATTACTGAATAGACAATGATTTTTACTCATTCATATACACATTTTAACTCTCCAAGGGAAAGGTTATACTCTAGGGAATAAGGGTTAATAAGAAGCTGGTATCTGTTCTGGCTTTCACTCTGCTTTTACTGAAGGAATAAAGGTTTCAACTATTAACTCTAAAAGCCATCAGGGTAGAGATGCAAAGAACTTAGCCTCTGAGTTAGACACTTGGGTACAAATCTCAATTCTCCAATTTGCCAGCTCTTTGGCACAGGGGCAGTTAGTTATTGAAACCTACTGAACTTTGGTTACCTTGCATGAAAAGTGAGGTTAATGATAGCTATTTCATAAGATTCCTAATAAATATTAAAAGAAAAATGTCATGGTTTCTTGACCTAAATATCTTTTAATTTCTAGTTCAAGCACTACCTTCCTAAAATGCCTACCCCCATGTGCCTAAGAAGTAGTAGGTACTATTTACTGAGAAGTTATATAATAGGCAATATACTTTGCATACTTCATATCAATGAATCATCAGAACGCACAGGAATAGGGAGACAGAATCAGACAGATAGTTAGAGGGAGAGGGCAAAGAAGAGAGAGAGGGAAAGAGAGAAGGAAGAAAAGAAAGTACTGAGAGAAGGGAGAAAGAGAAATGAAAGAGGAGAGGGAATGAAAAAGTTCCCATGTAATTTAGTTCTAGATATACATTTTTTCCAAACCTCATTTTCCTCATCAGTAAAACACTATATAGTAAAGCCTACGTCTTAACCCAATTGTGATGACTGAAGGAGATGATTTATGCAACCCATACTGCCTGGCAAAAAAAGGCCTAATAACAAATGCTTAATAAATCAAATCTAATAATATTATTTTTTCTGATGAGTTTTGTTTTTGTTGCATGTGTGCCTAGCACACATTGAGTTAGAAATTCTATCCCCCAATTGGTCTTTGTTCTTTTCAGTTTCTCCCTTCTCTCCTAGTCTGTATGGAGGCTAGAGTTTAGGTTTTTCACCCCTGGGCTGTCTCCACCATCTAGAAACATACACAAATTGGTTTTAAAGGAAAAAGAGAGAGAAGTGATAGAAGGGAGAGAGGATTGCAGTAATATGGGTCTTAGAATGTCAGGAGCAAAGTAGCACAGAGAACATTGCAGGGAGTTAGATCCTTATGTTCTACTCAGATATTTTTCCATGAAGTTACCATTTATATTGGAAAGTAGCAGTCCAGCCTCAGAAAGCATTTCATAAAAACTATAAGAAAACCACAAATTTTAAAAAAATGTTAAAACACTATTATGTGTGACTATTAATGTATTTCTCCTCCTCCCTTCTTCCTGTAGGTGGAATTGATATTTGAAGGGAAACCACACAAATTAGCATATTCCTGTGCTTAGAAAATATTTTGCAAGGAGTTGAAATACTTTCATTCTTTATTTGGCCAAAACAATTTGGCCTAGCCAGAGATGGTTTTGGCCTTGGAAGCTTAGACTTTGAGTCCAGGCTGGATAGCTGAATCTCAGTTCCAGAATTTTCTGCATGCCTTCTTTCATTACTTCTGGTGGTATTTCAAGAAGCCAAATAAAAATATCCTCAGCAGGAATGTTTGGGGCAAACAGTGGAGGCATCTACTCTGTGTAAGTGACTCTGCTTGCTTTCTGTGTGTCTGAGACACAAATCCATCTCCACCCATCTGCCCCCTCCCTCAAGTTAAATACAGCCTAGTCTGAGTCTAGCACACACTTCACCCTTCTCTCCTGATCTCCAAACACATGGACAGCTTTTCTTGACATACATTTCTGGCTTTCCTCACCTCATGGTCTTCTTTTAATGTCAGGTGCTTTGAAAGGAGATAGAGGTCTTAGAAAGAGAAGACACAGGTTAACTCTATTGTAAGTATGATGACAGAAGTTTTTCTAAAGGAGAATGGGCAAGGCTTACAGATGAGTTTCATTTGCTTTGCAATAAGGTTGGAAGATAACTGAGACATGATTTTAAAAATGGAATAGCTCCCATAAAAATAAAGATAATGAACTATTCTGGAGAAACCAGAAGACATTGCAGTACTTGACCTGTATTACCACGTGGCAAAATTTTGCTGTAGTAGATCAGTAGTAGTTATTTCAGACATTCATAGGGTAGTGATGCTCTCTAACAATTTCTTTTCTTTTTCTCCCAATATTGAGGGGCACTGAACCCAAGGCCTTATGCAGGCAAGACACGTGCTCTACTACTGAGCTTCACCCTCAGCCCCTTTGTTGTTGTTACTATTATTCATTTGTTTGTTTATTTTGAGACAGGGTCTCATTAAGGTTTGCAGGGTGCCTCTGGCCTTGAACTTAGATCTTCTGCCTCAGCCTCCTGACTTGCTGGGTTTACAGGCATGTGTCACAATCCCCAGCTCAGTCCTTGGCATTTCTTATCATCCCATCAACACTAAATCTGATGACCAGTTCTAGTAATAACAACTAAATATGTAACTGCTCAAATGCCAGAATTCAGACACCAGTCTACTTTATGAATTTACCTACTTCAATTCTGGAGGCATTCTATATGAAAACCATGCCATAAAGTAAAGGAAAAGGAAATACTAAGTTAGCTGTGTAACATAATACCATTCTATAACAATGCCCCTTTTACTTCTCTTTATACTTTCTACTTACCACCACTTCCCTTGCCCTACTCCCTAAATATCTTTACCCCTAATTACAGATGCATTACCAAGAGATTATAGCTTGTGAACTAGAAGAAAAATTTCTGCCTGTAAATCCTGCAATTTTATTTCTCACGTCTGAATTGAAAGGCACTAAATCAAGAAGAGGTTAAAAAGAAATTAACGAAACATGTATTACCATACTCACAGGCTGTAATAGAACAATCTGTGCATGTCTCCACTTCACAAGTCCACTTTCCCAAAATTCATCAAACTGTTCCATCTGTGGAACTTTCCATAGCAGGTCTTTTTCTGCAAAGAAAGACCAACAGGGTTCCCCACACATATTTTCCCTGGCAGAAAATTATCACCTTATTTTTTTTTCCATTTCAAAACAAATACTTTTCCCTTCTATCTTTCCCAGTCTCATTTTAAAATGCAAATAGCCAAAAGAGCTAGGTAGTTTACTTGTATTCTTTCATTTTCATTGAATCCATTTCCTGCCCCCTTTTCACATTTTATTTATACATCTATATAAAGTTTTATTTATATGGTTAAGCTTTCTTTGTATTTTAGTATCTTAACTTGCATTTATATTACTCTCCAATCCTACATCCTTAACTTTTCAACAACTTGGGAATTTCTCCACCTCTATTATTCTGCATCATAATACCTTAATGTGTGGGGGGAGCTTACTGAAAGACTTTCTTTTTTTTTTATTAGAAATTTTTAATGTACATCATAATGTGATTCATTTTGACATGCTTTTCGTTGTGACAATTTTCATATATGCAATTTGATAAGCATTATTCATACAGGTTACCCCTTACCCTCCTCTATGTTTCCCCCCTCCCCTCTTCCTATCTAAGTTTCCCATCCAAGTCTTCTCTATCTTTTACTATATAGTATTTTTCTATATGTCCTTGGCTTCCATTTCTGTTTAAGATAGAAACTTTTCCTGTAGTGGTCTTTGTTTCTATCTTGTTAGAACAATTACATGCGATTTTTAGTCCATTTATATTGACCTCATTCTTATCTTCCCTCCCCGCCTTTTAATGTGATCTGACCTTTGAGTAGGATTTTTCCTTCTTGTAATTTTGAGTCAGCTCTCTCATATGAGTGAGAACATGTGTTGTTTCTCTTTCTGAGCTTGTGTTCGTTCACTTAAAATAATTTTCTCTAATTCCATCCATTTTGCTG
>VMDO01041188.1:0-11384 GCA_007922755.1 Pedetes capensis
TTTTTTGAGGTACCTCCATATTGATTTCCATAGTGGTTGCACCAATTTACAGCTCCACCAACAATGTAAAAGTGTTCCCTTTTGCCCGCAACCTCGCCAGCATTTGTTGTTGTTTGTTTTATTGATCTTGGCCATTCTCACTGGTGTAAGGTGAAATCTCAGCATTGTTTTGATTTGCATTTCCCTAATGGCTAGGGATGTTGAGCACTTTTTCGTGTGTTTAATGGCTTTATGGACCTCTTCATTTGAGAACTGTCTACTCAGTTCCTTTGCCCATTTGTGTATTGGGTTGTTTGGTTTTTGTTTTTTTTTTTCTTGAGTTCCTTATAAATTCTAGTAATTAGACCTTTGTCAGATGTATAAAATGTGAAGATTTTTTCTCATTCCATGAAGGTTTCCTTGACTCTGTTAATTGTTTCTTTTGCTGTGCAGAAGCTTTTTAATTTCATGTGGTCCCGTTTATCTATTCTTGTTGCAATTTCTTGAGCAATTGGGGTCCTATTAAGGAAATCTTTTCCAATGCCTATATGATGGAATGTATTGCCTATCTTGCCTTCTATAAGTTTTAAAGTTTCTGGTTTTATGTTGAGATCTTTTATCCATTTTGAGTTAACTCTCATGTATATTGAGAGATGCGGATCCACTTTCATTTTTCTGCATGTGGATGACCATCTTTCCCAGCACCATTTGTTGAAGAGGCTGTCCTTTTTCCAGTTTACTTGCTTTGCTCTTTTGTCGAAACTAAGGTGGCTATAGGTGTGTTGAGGTATATCTGGGTCTTCTATTCTATTCCAGATATCTTCAGGCCTATTTTTGTGCCAGTACCAAGCTGTTTTTGCAACCACTGCCCTGTAGTAAAGTTTGAAGTCAGGAATTGTGATTCCCCCTGCATTAGATTTGCAGCTTAAAAGTGTTTTGGCTATACATGGTCTTTTGTGGTTCCATATGAATTTTTGGATCTTTTTTTCTATTTCTGTAAAGTCAGTCAGTGGAATTTTAATGGGTATTGCATTAAATCTATAGATTGCTTTTGGTAGGATAGCCATTTTTACAATATTAATTGTCCCTATCCAGGAGCAGGGGAGGTCTTTCCATTTTTTAGTGTCCTCTGCTATTTCTTTCTTTAATGTTTTGAAATTTTCCTTGTAGAGACCTGAAGGGTCTTTGGTTAGATTGATTCCAAGGTCTTTAATTTTCTGGTGGATTATCATGAATGTTATCTTTCCTGAAATTTCCTTCTCTTCTTGTTTAAAATATGAAAATGCAGAAGATATGGACAAATTTATTAACACGTATAACCTACCAAAACTATCCCCAGAAGACATAAACCTAAACAAGCCCATTACCTATACAGAAATAGAAAAGGTAATTAAAAGTCTCCCAACAAAGAAGAGACCAGGTCCTGATGGATTCAGGACAGAATTCTACCAAACTTTTAAAGAAGATATAATACCTGTCTTCCTCAAATTATTCCAAAGAATAGAAAAGGAGGGAACACTCTCAAATACATTCTATGAAGCTACCATCACCCTGATACCTAAACCAGGAAAAGATTCATCTAAGCAGAGTATTATAGACCCATCTCCCTTATGAATCTAGATGCAAAAATATTCAATAAAATTCTGGCAAACAGAATACAACAGCATATGAAAAAGATTATTCACCATGACCAAGTGGGATTTATACCACAGATGCAAGGCTGGTTTAACATATGGAAATCAATTAATGTAATCCAACATATCAAGAAACTGACAAACAAAAATCACATGATCATCTCAATGATGCTGAAAAGGCCTTCGATAAAGTGCAACATCTTTTCATGATAAAATCACTGGAGAAAATAGGTATAACAGGTAAATACCTTAATTTCATAAAAGCCATTTATGACAAACCTACAGCCAACATTATATTAAATGGAGAAAAACTAAAACCATTTCCTCTTAGATCTGGAACAAGACAAGGATGTTCTCTCTCTCCTATTCTATTCAACATAGTAATTGAAGTTCTGGCCAGGGCAATAAGACAAGAGAAAGAAATCAAAGGGGTACAGATTGGCAAGGAAGAGGTCAAATTATCATTATTTGCAGATGATATGATTTTATACTTGAAAGACCCCAAAACCTCAATCAAAAAACTTCTGGATCTAATTAACTCCTTCAGCAAAGTTGCAGGCTACAAAATTAGCATACAGAAGATTGAATTAATCTTAAACTCTATCATCTATCTATCTAGCTAGCTAGCTATCATCTATCTATCTATCTATCTGAAGTACCGGAGGGTTGAACCAAATGCCTTGTGCATATTTTGCAGGCACTTTACCACTGAGCTGCATCCTTAGCCCCTTTTCTATATTTTATTTTGAGACAGACTCTTGCCAAGTTGTGCAGTCTTCCTCTGACCTCTAACTTGAGATCCTCCTTTCTCTGCCTCCTAAGTCATTCAGCTATAGTCTTAAACTTTTAAATTAATCTATTGCACAAATAGCAAAGACTATGTCGTATACTACTCTCCTTCCAAAATACCCCTGTAAGTATTTAAACTCATAAATGTAGTTTATTTGAGAAAGATTAATTGCCCCCCAATATTCATTCTTGTGACAGAGACTAATTATACCTCAATATTTATTCTTTCCTTCTTCCTTTTTGTAACAGAACTCCTTAACAACCACACATGGCATCATTCACACACCAGGTCATGTGCTCACGCAGTTAGAGACTGCATTTCCAAATTCCTCTTCTAAATGTTCTGATCACATGAGTAAATTCAATTCCAATGAATGTGAAAGGAAGTGAGGACTTATTTCCAAGGCCATGTCCTGAAATGAAAACTACTGTTTTCCATTTTTTGTCTGTCCTCTTTTCTGAATCTCAATAAGAAAGTTGATCTAGGAAGCCAGATTCAACCATGTAGACATGAGAAAACCACCTTAGTGAAGAGTGGAGAAATTTTGGTGGAAAGGAACTGGGTTTCCTCATGGAGCACAATCTACCTGTTGTGATTTGCTCACCTGTTTTTGGACTAAGAGAGAAATAAACATATCTTTCTTGAGTTTCTATATTTGAGGTCTCTTTGTTATTGGACATTAGAATATAACATGTAATACTGGTGTTTGTTAAAATAAAAAATAAAGACTCATGATGTGAATCAAGAAACTTTTATGAGTCATTTTGTGTAGTAAATTCTATATTTCCTAGTAGATTCATAGTGGCATATTATATGGTATCATGGGCCCAACCATGTTCCCCTAAAATTCCTGTGATGACACATTAGTTTTATTATTTGATTCTATTTGGAGATAAGATCATTAAAGAGGCAATTAAGGTAAATAGAGGCATTAGGGTGGATTGTAACCTTATGTAACTGATGTTCTTATATGAAGATGAGATTAGGGAACAAATGCACAAAGAGAAGACTGGAGAAAGGTTACTACCTGCAAGGCAAAAAGAAAGGCCTTAGAATAAATCAACCCTTATGAAACACTACTCTTAGAGGTATCTCCACAATTGTGAGAAAACAAATTTCTATTGCTTCAGCTGCCCTGTCTGTGTGGTACTATGTTATAGGAGCCCTAAAAAATGAATACACAAGGTGAAAGAACTTGGAAGTTTCCTAAAGACTTCGAATATGTGCCCCAAAGTATCCTCTTTAAAGTTCTATTAGATGGATCAATATATAAGAGATGAGAGAGGAGAAATCAATCCTGTAAAGAAGTTTAAAGAGCACTTACTATGTATTGGGAACTATTTATTCTATGAATTGGGTATAAAGCAGTGCCCAAGATAGATTGAATTCATGAATCTGCTATTTCTTGGTGCTTGAAATCTCATTTAAAAGAAATGAAAAATCAGGATAAAAGTAATATGTTGAGGAAAAATAGTCTACTTCATTGATATCTGGGATTCATGGAGAGTCTCTCACAGTAGCAGCATTTTTGCTGTGACCAAATGAAAAAAATATGTCACCCATGCAAATTGGAGAGGTAGGATGATGGTCTGAGAGTTTCAGACAAAGGAAACAACATAGGTCAAAATATTGGGATAAAATTAATCTTGACTTGTTCAAGGAATAGAAAGAACATCATTATTTCTGGAGCTTCATGAATGAGGAGCAAATTCTACATGATATAATATTAGTGAGATTGCCAAGTGTCAGAAAATATATGTCACTATACAGAGTCTGGCTGGGATTTAGCTCAGTTAGTAGAGCACCTCTCTGCAGTCTCTGAGGTCCCACATTCTATTTGTAGCACCGTAAAAATGGGAGAAGGACCTGGCAATCCACTCCCAAGGCAATCCTGAAGCAATCAGCCATTGAAAACCCTGTGAAGGTCGCTATGAGTTGGACACAACTTGATGGCACCTAACAACTACAACATACAGAGTCCAATTTTACTCTAACAAATAAGAAACCATGTGGGTGACATGTTCCATTTTCCATTATAAAAGTTAACTTGGGCAGTTGTGTAGGTAACTGATGAAGGTGTCCAGAAGTGAAGACATGGATATAGTGAAGAGGCTATTAGGGAGATGTTTCTACTATTTGCCCCCTCATCTTTCAAATCTCAGTTAAGTATCACCATATCTGGATGCTTCTCTGTCCTCACAGGCAACTCTTAGCTGTTGACTCTTCTCGGCTTTTCCACCATGGCTTCACACCTTTATTGTGACATCTATTGTATTGACATTATGTTTTTCTGCTTTGTACATGCCTCTTCCAAGGAATACTGAAAATTCGTGATTTAGTGACTATGCCTTATTTATCTTTGTAATTTTCACAACTCCCATAAGTTGTGGCATCTTGAAAATTCTCGGTACATGTTGGTTAGGTGAATAAAGATAGGAACTACTTGTATTTGTTATAAAATTATATAGCAGATACACTGAAGAGTATGTTCACAATAAGAGTTCTAGAGGGCAGGATCAGAAAATTCATATTTACTGTAAGTGAAGATATCCTAGCCCAATTCTGAAGACAATCAGAAAATCGAATGTTTGCCTGCCCATTTTCAGTTGTCTTTTGCAAAGAACAGACATTTTCTGAAAAAGAGTCATTATCCTTGCCTACTTTATAATAAAAACAAGGCTACCCTTATTTTCAATTTTCCCCATGTGTCCTTCCAACCTTCCCTAGCTTCACTGGCTTTGAACCAGGGCTTCAAACCCATGAAAAATTGGGTTCAGGCTTAAGTATGAGTTTGATGTACTAAAAATTAGAGGGTTTGGGTACTGTTTGGATTTGAATTTAAATCCTATGTGTAGATAGTAAGTCTTCAAATTCAATCAACCCAAACCCTGAACTCATCTCAGTTCAAGCATTCTTAAAATTATTTTCCTAAACCAGACAGGCATGGAGATGCATGCCTGTAAGCCCAGTGGCTCAGGAGGAAGAGGCAGGAGGATTGCAAGCTGGAGACCAGGGGCAGTCTGTGTGACTTAGCAAGACCCTGTCTCAAAAACTAAAAAAATGAGCTGGGGGTGCAGTTCAGTGGTACAGCACTTGCAAAGCATGCAAGCCTGAGGCCCTGGGTTCAAGCCCTAGTAGCAAACAAACAAACAAATAAAAAATTCTGAACCCTAAACCTAAATCCAATGAAAAATGATGTTGATTTTAGCATTTAGAGTGTGTGTGTGTGTGTGTGTGTGTGTGTGTGTGTGTGTTTGGTATCATTAGCAAATTAAAAATTGAATAGAAAAACATTGAAAAAATATTCATCTCTGTGCACATTGTGGTTTTTAGGTGCTGTCAAATTGCATCTGACTCATATAGTGATCCAATGCACAATAGAATGAAATGTTATCTGACACTGTGCTATACCTGGCACTATGTTTTGATGGCTGATTGTTTCTGGAATGGGCTGCCGGATCATTTTCCCAAGCCTATAGCACCCAGTGTTCCTGGGCAGTCTTGCATTCAAGCAAGACCCGACCCTGCTTAGCTTCCAAGATTGGAAAGGATCAGACACCAGGGTGATATGGCTGTATATTATCTATATATAAGATTAAAATTTTTAACACAACCCTGAACAGAATCTGTATCATCTAAATTTTAGCATATTAAACCTGCACCTGAACCTCAACCCATTTTTTTTGGTGGGTTTGAAGCCCTATTGTGAGCATACAACTAAATATTTCTGAAATGATCCCAGCACCTCTGACATCTCTTTAAACAAAGCTTAGTGTCAACAAATTGTGCTAAAGGGAAAACTCAGTTACTTTTAATGTAAAACAAACAAATAACAACAACAACAACAAAGCAGTGTTTGGGGAATCTGCAGAGAAGAAATTAAATTTCCATCTTAGAATGAGTTGTCTGACTCTGAAACACAAATTATTGTGATTAAACAGAATTTACATAGTACATGTTTACTAAATCACAGTGGTTAACAAGATGATTTTCATAACTGAAACATGTCCCAGGCATTGTGCTAGGCACAGTAGTTTGATGATGAATGAGATACACTTTTTGCTTTCATGGTACCCATAATACATTGAAAGTGAGGTCAATAGGTAAGCAAATATGATATTTTGGCAGAATCAGGACAGAAAAAGAACTGTATTTGATTTTTTAAAATTTCTATTTATTAGTGCCTGGGATAGTTTCTGAGGCAGTATGCTTTGGCAAATATTGCTTGGTCAAATTAAAAGCAATATTGGAAGGTACATCAGAGTATACTCTAGACAGTGTACTGATGAACTTTTTTGTGAACAAACAGTACAGGCGTAAGCAAAGATTTCATAGAGGCAGGAAGAGTCAATATTTTGAAAGGTAACTAGATGTCATGTGGGAGGGTGTGGAGTGGGGCTGAGATTGGGAGAATGGCATTTTTCTGTGACAAGGCCAAATGTGAAGATGTGAAACAGACTGGAAGGTGTTGAAATGAAAATTGTCTGGCAGAAGATGCAGAAAAAGGATATAAAAATAACCTACAATAAAAACAAAAGATACCATAAACAGAGTAAAGGATAATGACTTATTTTGCAAAGAACTAGAACAAGAGAAAATGGCAGCTCCTTAAGTTTAAAAAAATGAACTCAAGCTGATATAAAATAGGAATTTATATTAAAGGTTTCCTGAAATGGGTGCCAATATTGTGATGTCTAGTCCTGTCAGATCTTGGAAACTAAGCAGCGTCAGGCCTGGTTAGTACTTGGATGGGAGACCCTTTGGGAATACTGGGTGCCATAGCCTTGGGAGAAAGCCCTGGCAGCCCACTCCCTCCAAAAAATCAGCCATTGAAAACCTTTTGAATAGCAGAGAAGCACTGACAATAGTGCTGGGCATGGCACAGTGTCAGGTATTGTTTCCTCTGTTGTACATAGGTTTGCTGTGGATCAGTCCTGACTCAACAGCACCCAATAAAAACAACACATTGAATTAGACATTCAGAGACCTGGCATATCCATATAGGAGACGGATTATGTCTATCTCTCTTGGGCCCATGGCCTGGCATTTAGCACAGTTGGTGGAGTGCCATTCTGTAGTCTCTGAGGTCCCGAGTTCAATTCCCAGTACTACAAAAGTGGGAGAAAGATGTGGCAATCCACTCCGAAGGCAATTCCAAAACAATCAGCCATTGAAAATCCTATAAGGGTCTCTATGAGTTGGAGACAACTCGAGGGCACCTAACAACAACCTTCTATACTTCAACCCATCTAGATGTCCCACCCGGCTCCAAGGCGCCTAACAACAGAAAACAACTCTTGGGACCAGGGACATTTGCATTCAGAGATAGGAGGTGGCCAAAGATTACAACTTAGTTTCCTTTGCTCATAGACCTTTGCAAAATTTCTTAAATTATGAACAAATTTAGTCTTCTCAAGTTTGTAGCTCAGAGAACATATCTGTGTTATATCAGTGGTGCTTGTCATACATTCCTCTTCTTTTATCCTCTAGTAAATCATAGACAGATAACAGATGCATCTTCTTTACTATCCTATTATTTACTTTAAATAAAAACCACAAAATCGAAGCAACATGGTGTGGTTGAAAGAAAAGAGTTATTGACATAAAATAACATGAGGTCAACATCATAGTTTTCTAGTTTCTATTTAATGAGTCTTTAGCTTTCCTGAGTTTCAGTTTCCTCATACATATAATGCTGTTGTTGTTGTAGTTAATCTTAGTGTATAAGAATAGTAATGATAATAATCATTCACTGAGTATTTGCCATGTCTCCACTTTGTTTCTTTTATGCTTACTATTTAATTTAATGTTTTTAATTACCCTACAGTTCAGCATTTCTAGCTTTTTCTAATTTGTAAATAATGGAATAAAGTTTCAAAAAGATAAACTTGATAACATACACAAATATAAATACTAGTAATGTTTTTGCTTATTAATAAATCTTCATTTTTATCATGTTTCTTTTGCATGGAGAAAAAAACACGTTGAAATAAATCCTAAAGTTGGGAGAATTTGAGTCTGAACATGGATATTGATGACTTCCTTATATTCCTAGAACAATGCATGCAATAATAAGCACAGTATTAGTAGTCATCAACATTTTTTAAGAGCTTACTGTATATCAGACAGTATGTTAAATCCTTTACATTGGAGACAAATTTGGTTACTTATAATAATACTAAAATGTATCATATTTTATGCCTGATATCTCACTAGGATAAGAATATGATCACTAGTTTCAGGATGAGAAAACTGAGTCTCAGAAGAGCAAAGAGAGTTTTCCAATGTCAAGCAGAAGGTAGAGCAGAGAAAATTTAGTTCAGCTTAACCTAGGTCAATCACAATGCTATACTGATCCAAAGTTTCCAGTTTTGCTTTATCACACATTGTACATATAGCAACATAGAATTTATCAAAATACCATACTTTCCCATAATACTTTGTTCTTCCATATACCATCGTCCATTCAATAATGATTACAAATCTCTGTTAGATCTTTGATTATGTTCTTCCTCTGTGTTGTATGTAGATACTTGGTGGGATGAAGCAGTAGTTTGAGTTAGAAATGCAGAAATCTGGAGACATGCACAGAGTCAACCTGTGGAACATTCTTGAACCATTCCCACTTCACTGCACACTATGTCGATTAGAGCAGACATAGAGGCCAATATCAGTGTCCAACAATTATTTTCCTGCCATATCTGCAGGGGCCTCTACTGTCATTGCCCACTTTCTTTACCTAATTATGGGGGAAAATTTCACAAACCTGTTTTGTGACCCATTAAATTCATTTCCATTTATTATATTTTTAGATTTTTTTGCTTAAACATTTCAACATGTAGATTTATAGCAAATTAAGAAGACTTCCCCCAATATCCTTCCCTCTTGTATCTGAAATTCTGTCAGTTCTTTTGAGTAAAAAGAGATTTATCCTCTGGGCCAATTTATTCCCGTGGTTACTCATTCAATTAATTTTCACTGAATATCTCATTGTACCAGACAAGAACAGTAGACAAATGCCAGAAAGAGAGAAAAATAACAAATTAATTAGGATGAATTCTATTAAAAGGGCACAAAATGGAGGATTAGATTAAGAAAAAGTGAGGGAGCCTAAGCTAGTCTCAGTTAGGAAGTGGCATTTGAGGTAATACCTGAGTGGTAGAATGAATCACTCTGTGAAGATGTGGGGAAGAGTATTCCAAGTAGAGGCAGCAGCAAATCCAATTCTCTGAGGAAGAAGGAAACATAGTTTATTCCAAAGACTGAAGTAGATCAGTGAAGCAGCAAAACAGAGATAATGACATACTGGTACAAGATAAGGGAGGGGGGATTGGATTCATTAAGACTTTCTGGGTAATAGAAAGATTGTTGTATGTGATTCTATGGTCTATAATAAACATCCCCCACACGTCTGTCAGTTTGCCACACTGTGGGGGCTTGTGTGTTGCTATGAGGCTGAGAGCTCAGCCACTGGTACCTCAGATATGAGCAAGGTTACCCATGGTGGACAGGTTTTGAGCTGAGCTTCCAGAATAAGACAGACTAGGGAGTAGGACCTGGCAAACCACTCCTGAAACAACTAGCCATTGAAAACCCTATAAATAGCAAAGAAACACTGTCAGATATAGTGCCAGAAAATGAGCCCCCCAGGTTGAAAGGCATTCAAAAGACTACTGGGGAAGAGTTGCCTCCTCAAAGTAGAGTCTTCTGTGATAACGGAAATGGAGTAAAGCCCCAGGGACCTCCATTAGCTGATGTGGCACGACTCAAAATGAGGAGAAACAACTGTAAACATCCATTAATAATTGGAACATGGAATGTACATAGTATGAATCTAGGAAAATTAGAAATCATTAAAAGAGAAATGGAGTGCATAGACATTGATGTTCTAGGCATCAGTGAGCTAAAATGGACTGGCATAGGCCATTTAGAGTCAGACAATCATATGGTCTACTATTGCTAGGAATGATAAACTAAAGAGAAATGGGGTTGCATTCATCATCAAAAAGACATTTCAAGATCTGTCATGAAATACAGTGTTGTCAGTGATAGAATAATATCCATACACCTACAAGGAAGGCCAGTTAATATGACTATTATTCAAATTTATGCACCCACCACTAAGGCCACAAATGAAGAAAGGGAAGACTTCTATCAGCTTCTGCAATCTGAAATAGATCAAGCAATCAAGACATACTGATATTCACTGGTGACTGGAATGCAAAGGTTGGAAACAAAGAAGAAGGCTCAATAGTTAGAAAACATGGTCTTGGTGACAGAAACAAAGCTGGAGATTGCATGATAGAATTTTGTCAGACCAATGACCTTTTCGCTACAAATACATTTTTTCAACAACATAAATGGAGACTATACACGTGGACTTCACCAGATGGAACATACAGGAATCAAATTGACTACATATGTGGAAAGAGACGATGGAAAAGCTCTGTACAAAATGTCAAAACAAGACCAGGTGCTGACTGTGGATCAGACCATCAACTTCTCATATGCAACTTCAAACTGAAGCTGAAGAAAATTAGAACAAGTATACGAGAGCCATGGTATGACCTTGAGTATATCCCACCTGAGTTCAGAGACGACCTCAAAAATAGGTTTAATGCATTAGACACAAATGACAGGAGACCAGAAGAGTTGTGGCACGACATAAAAGATATCATTCAAGAAGGAAGCAAAAAGTTATTAAAAAGAGAAGAAAAAAAAGAAAAGACCAAATTACATGTCCAAAGAGACACTGGACCTTGCCCTTGAACGTCGAGCAGCCAAAGCAAAAGGAAGACATGATGAAGTTAAGGAACTAAACAGGAGATTTCAGAAGGCAGCTCGAGAAGACAAAAACAAATATTATAATGACATGTGCAAGGAGCTGGAGGCAGAAAACCAAAAGGGAAGAACACGCTCTGTGTTTCTCAAGCTTAAGGAAGTAAAGAAAAAATTCAAGCCTCGAGTGGCAGTAGTGAAAG
>VMDO01041189.1:0-11384 GCA_007922755.1 Pedetes capensis
CTATTTTTTGTACTTGGTTTACTTGGGTTGGTATGATACATTATATTTAAGTTCCTCAAACACTGTGGATCCCCCTAATGCGTATGAATGATTGAGGCTTTGTAAATTAAGGGATGTTTGTGTGAATAAATTTATTTGATGGGGCATATATATATATATATATATATATATATATATATGTATGTATGTATATATACCCCATTGTATATATATATAATATATTATATATATATATATATATGGGCTTGGATTTAGCTCAGTTGGTAGAGCGCTGCGCTGCAGTCTCTGAGGTCCCGAGTTCAATTTCCAGCACCGCAAAAATGGGAGAAGGGCCTGGCAATCCACTCCCAAGGCAATCCCGAAGCACTCAGCCATTGAAAACCCTATGAGGGTCGCTATGAGTCGAATACCGACTCGATGGCACCTAACAACAACAACAACAACATATATATATATATACACACACACACGTGCATATATACATATATTATATATATGTATGTGTATATACATGTATATATGTATATGCATGTATATATATGTGTATATATACACACACACACACGTGCATATATACATATATTATTGGTTTTTTTTTTGCTTTTTTGTTTTTGTTTTAGTTCTTTTGAGACAGGGTGTTGCTATGTAGCTCTGCATGGCCTGGACTTGGTGTGTAGTCTACCATGGCCTCAAACATATGGTGATCTTCCTATCTAAGCCTCCAGTGTTCTGAGATTATAGGTATGCATGACCACACTGTATTAACAATATATTTTACAGTGAAATAGCTCTTACTTAAATAACCCACCTCTACATATGTGCCCTCAGTCTTTAGTTTATTAGTCTGCAATTTCAGACTTTTATGCGTGCAGCCCTACCACTGTGGCTTCTAATCCCATTAGATCTCAGAGGCTAAGCAGGGTCGGGCCTGGTTTGTACTTGGATGGGAGACTACCTGGGAACACCAGGTGCTGTAGGCTTGGGAGAAGGACTTAGTAACCCACTCCTAAAAACAAATTACCCATTGAAAACCCTATGAATAGGAGAGAAGCACTAACAATATTGTTTTATCTGTTGTACATAGGGTCTCTATGAGTCGGATACTTACTTGAAGGCACCTAACAACAACAATCCTTAGCATTCTGTGTAAATTAGCAGTCTCCTAAAGCATACTTTAATATATTTAAGGCGTTGCCAATTGTCCCAATTGTCAGAGTTGTTGTTTTCTAGGGAAAGATGTCATTCTCTACCCAACATTTGTTGTTATTGTTAAGTGCCATCAAGACAGGTCAACTTACAGCAACACTCAGTGAATCTGAGCCATGCCCAGCACCGTGTCAGAATTTCTCTGCTATTCATAATGTTTTCAATGGCTGAATTTTTTCAGGGTTGTTTCAGGAATAGACTGCTATGTCCTCCTGTTTCTGTGGTGCTGGGGACCAAACCCAGGGCCTCCGCATCCACAGAGCAAGCACTCTACCAACTGAGCTAAACCCAAACCCCTATCTATACTTCTTGTTGTTGTGGTGGTGGTGCTTCGATGCTGTCAAGTACATACCACCATTTAAATTTTTTGTTAAAAATTTAAGACCTTTTTTCAAATTTTTGAATACAAAAATATGAAATAAACTTCAAGTTTGATATCACGATACATATTTTTATTCAGATATTTTTCATTTATTTTATACTTATTACTAATTTGAGACATGTTCTGATTGAATGACTTGGAGAAATCATTGGATAAATTAACAGTTCATTTTAATTATCAAATTAAAAAAAGTTAGAAACTTTTATGCATTTTTCCGGATTTGAAATGAAACAACTCTTGCTATTGTTGTGGTCTTCTGTATTCTTGGTTTTTATGAAGCCAGAGAACTGAACTACATGCAGCCCAAAAGTGAACATCATTTATCCTCAGGTGCACTTCTAGAGAACAATAATTATAAGAACCTAATTAGTATTTATAAAACAGTTCTGAAACGAAAGGACCCCTAATGTTATATGGCCTGCAGCCATACCACTCTGTCATCCAATCCCGTCAGATCTCTGAAGCTAGGCAGTTAGGCCTGTTTAGTACTTAGAAGGGGGACTGCCTGGGAACACCAGGTGCTGTAGGCTTGGGAGAAGGAGCTAGCAGCCCATTCCCAAAAAACAATTAGTCACTGAAAACCCTATGAATAACCAAGAAGCACTGACAATAGTATTTCTTCTGCTGTACACAGGTTCACTATGAATTGGACTATGACTCAGTGGCAACTAACAAAACCAACATTTTATGATTTAATCAAAAAAAGAGGACTCAGCATCCATGCCTGTTTCCATTTTCAAACTGAAGTTCAGATGTAATAATAATAATAATAATAATAATTATTATTATTATTATTATTATTATTATTACAGCTAGCTTTTACTAAACCGTCCTATCTGTGTGGTAAGTACCCAACTCTCTAGCTACATTCTCTCAGTTATTCCATAAAGATTCTAAGTATTGGTTTAATTTATTTTCCATTTTACAAGTAGAAATCTAATGCACAAAAGTCCTCATTGCCTCTCAGGCTATTTCACATTTTTAGTGAACAGAGCCAGACCTGCATCCTGACATGAGTCCAGGTCTAAGGATGTGAACACTCATCAGAAATGAAATGTGGAGTAATATCTGATAGAACTTTCCCACTTTCAGTTTTCTCTGAGAAGTATTTTAAGTTATTATGACTTTTTTGTCATTTGAATTTTAACATCATAAGTAAAATATCATGTGAAGTTATATTTTAAATGAATTGTACATTTTAGTATATTTATCAGTTAAAATAAATTTAAATTAAAAATGAATTAAGTTTTTTCTGGTGTTATTGAGATTTTTCACGAGTAAGTAAGTAATAAAAAAAAAAACTCAGGTTGATACCAATCCAATTTAGTCATTACCCAATTAAAATTAATGCATTCATCTACTGAAGTAACTAACACATTAATTGAGATAAATTAGACCATAAGCTAAACTATTTATGAAAGATAGCAGCTAATAATTTATAATTCAGTAGGATACAAATAATAGTTCCTTAATTTTTTGGAGGAAATAATTTCCTTAATTATCATTAGGGACAGCCTTGTGAAATTAATGATGAAAATAAAAATAACATAGTTCCTTTCAAAAGCTTGTTTTTTTAAAAATATTCTTTTGTGCAAGATGGCTAATGAACTTTACAAGCACAATTTTTCCTAAGGTAGTCAGCAGTCTGATAATAATCTCACTGTCAGAAGAAGTCTGTAGCTGGTAATGAAAATAATAAACTTAGTTTTAATGAAAAGTTTCATTTTTTGGTTTCTATTGAATACTCACAACTCAGTAACTGGTGAAGAGGTCAGCCAGCCAATCCTGCTAGTTGCTCTCAGAGAGGAAGACATTGCAAGTTACTAACTACATTAAGGGCTGAGAACCTCACATGACTTCAGTTGAGCCCCTTGTGAAGAGCACATGCAATAGGGCCCTACCTATCTACACTTTCATTAAGAACTCCTCAGTACAGATATGTGCATGGATGTGTTCAGCAAGTTCATGATTCAAGCAGTTCAGACAGCTGGGCACTTTCCCACGTTCCTCGATGTCATCACTGAGAGCTTCATTCCATTTATCTTCTGATTGAATTTGAAGCACTAATGCATGAAATCTGAACTTTTTTCTATGAAAATGAAGAGCATGAAGATTTTCTCATTGTTGAAGATGACAGTTCATATTCCCAAATGTGACTTGAAACTAATTCTCAGATAATGAGAGCTAAGAGATCTATATATTCATGATTCCTAGGAGGTGTTTGGTAAAATTATTATGGTTAACTTCTCTTTCTTTCTATAAGTGGAAAGGTAGAGCCTATCTTCTGCACTTGTTCTCCAGGACCATGACATTGCCAGGTCTGTTGCTCCACAGTGGAACAGGACTGATAAAGCTTTCCAACAGCATCAGAACAAGGGACTAATCTGTTTTTCAGAAAGTTTAATTTAAAACAAGTTGTTGATCCAAGGGGCAGAAAGAATTTCACCTCTTGCCTTGCCCAAACTACCTAAGATCTGGTATAGTGTGATGTGATTACAAGGCCTGAAAAGGTTTCATCTCCACTTTTCAGGAATCTCCAGTTATTTCAGAAACTTTATGTTTGGTATGGGGCTAGTGTTTGGCTCAGTTAGTAGAACACTGCTCTGCAATCTCTGAGGAACAAGGTTCTATCTCCAGCACCACAAAAGAAGAGGGAAGGATATGGCATTCCACACAGGGTACACAGTGTACATAGGGTCACTCTGAGTTAGATCCAACTCAAGAGAACCTAACAACAAGTGCAGCTAGGGATTTATATTTTTTCATTCCACACATGCCTTAATGAAATAAATTTTTTAACAGGCTCACATATCTCAAAGACTATTGATGAGTAATACTCACACATTTCATTTTTATTTTTTTGGTAGGGGGTACTGAGGGTTGAACCCAGGGCCTCTCACTTGCATGCTCTGCAAGTGCTGGACCACTGAGCTACACACTCAGCCCATTTTTTTTTTACTTTTTGAGACAGGGTCTCACTAAGTTTCACAGACTGCCTCTGGTCTCCAACTTGTAATCCTCCTGCCTCCGCCTCCCAAGCTGCTGGGATTATAGCGTGTGCCACCCCACCCGGCTTTCACGTTTCATTTTTTTAAAATTAGTCATTTTGCCAACTAAAATAAAATCTTATTATGTACATTTCAAAGAATTTACAAACTTTTTATGAATCAAGAATTTTTTTAATTCAAAGCATGATGAAATCCAAATGCTGGGAAAAATGAATGGACATACAGACTGTAAGTGTTCCTAGTTTCCTATGGGGCTCACAATCTCATCAAGTAGGAGATCCTACACTCTTCTGATTGAGATTCACCATCGAGGCCATCCAAGAAACCAAAATTGCCAACCCATCCAACCATGTTCTGGTACACACTTTGACTTCAGAACAATAATTTACTTGTTATCCCCAGAGAGTTTCCCCAGCAAGTCATACTTCTAATTTGTAAAAACTAGTCACCAGATTTATATTGCTTCCTTACAAATGGCCCCTGAAATCCTTATATAAATCAATCCACTTGTGTTGAATAACCAGCTTTGTATAAAGACCTATAAAACAAAATCAATAAACAAAAAAAATTGTGGATTTCCCACTCATCTTTGACATTTGGAGTTTTGGAAGTCAATAATCCTACCCTCATGACAGTAAACATTGTTAAGGGCTTTATTTGGACACATCTGAAAATGGAAGCCGTGATCAAACCACCACTGTGAAATGTGGAGACAGGCAAATCCAGAGGGGGACAGGGAAGATCTGTGGACTTGAAAAGGTGGCACTGGAGCCATGAACTGGGAGGAATACCTACAGTAGGAGCCCTTAACTGTTAATTTTTATAGTCTATTGGAGGCTGGATGAGGACCAGCCCAAAACCGAAAGCCCTAGAGCACAAGATTGGAAGGCCTTGCACTTCTATGTGCTTTCCTATCTGTAGCCACACCAAGTTTCAGGGTGAACAGCAAAGAGAGATTTCCTCCTGGCCATGAGAGAGGTCAGAGGACAGGAATCACTGGGAGAGACTCCCACCAAGCTCTCCACCATGGAGAAAAAGACTCTCCCAGAGCTTGATCTGCCCTGGAGGATTGGCATTCCTCCCACTCAATACTGAGCTACCTTCCAATACCATCTGAGAGCTACAGGAAAAGAAAAAACTATATGAACAGAGAAATACCGTGAAAGTCACAGCCCAGGAGCACTGTCCCACTGGCATGATAACTGTGGAACGCGGTGCCCTGGATGGGATTCCAGAATGGAAAAAGGACACTGGACAAAAATTAAGGGCATGTGAATGCACCATGTATCTAAGTCAACAGTTAACGTACCAACATTGGTTTTGTAATGGTAGCAAATATGTCTTGCTACTTCCAAAGTGTTGATCGTGTGTGCAGGTATGGAGTATGGGGGAGTTCTGTGCTTTCTGCACCAGTTTTCACTAAATCTAAAACTGTTCTAAAATATTTAAAAGATTATTTTTAAAGAAAGGAAAGTTAAATAAAAACATCCTCAAACATGAAAGAACCAGACAGGAGTTTCTTTGCAATCCAAACTTTTTAAAAACTTTAATTTGTATACAGTATAATGAGTTTCATTATGGGATTTTCACAAAATTATGTCCTGCACTTTGGACATCTTCTCTACTCTTTGTCCCATGCTTTCCCTCCTCCTCCAACTCATCCCCTTCCCCTTCCAGATGAGTCCTCATGTATTTTCCAGTATTAGCTACATGCATATGAGGTACAAATGATTTAATTTCATTCTTCTTTATGGTTGAATAATATTCAGTTTTGGATATATGCCACAGTTTTAAAATTCATTCATCTATTTATGAACATCTGGGGTGATTCCATTCCATACCATTGCAATTGTGTTAAGTGGTGATATAAACATGAAAGTGCAGTTGTCTCTTATATGTTGAGTTAGCTTCTCTTGGATTTTTCCGAGGTGTATCGTATGGCAGTTCTATCTTTAGCTTTCTGGGGAACATCCATTCTGATTTCCTTAATCACTTTACTGGTTTACAGTCCCACTGGCAATGTAATAGGGTTCCTTTTTCCCCCACATCCTCACCAGCATTTCTTGTTTGTTTGATTGATACTAACTGGGATTCAATGGAATCTCTGTGTGGTTTCAATTTGCGTTTCTATGATGGCTGAGGATGTTGAACATTTTTTCATGTTTCATGGCCATTTGTATTTCCTCTTTTGTTAATGTCAGTTCATGTTCATTGCTCGCTTATTGATTTTGGGGGGCGTTTAATTTCAAACCTTTTCTATGTACAACTAATGGAAGTCTTTGACAAGACAGGCAATCTTCCTCTTTCATTAAAGAATGAAACAAATATCTGTACCTCACTATATTTGCTTATGAGACATCATGCAAAATCCATGTAGGTAATGAAAAGATCTGTTTCACCTTGCATTTATACACACACATCACAGAAAAATTAAAAACATTCTATGCATTACAAAGAAATGCTTGTTGGACACTAAAGAGGAACTCAGTATAAAGAATAGTCACTTGTTTGGAAACATTTACTAAGCAGCCAATGCCTGGTGTGCTGTTGTGAATTCAATGCATTTAATTTGTACCCTATAGTTTTTGTTATCCCTTTAATTTGTGTAATCCCATTACAAAGTTTGTTCAGTTCTAAATTAAAATCTTCATTCGTTAAGGCCTTCATCTTCCTAACTCTGCACATTGCTTAGAAATTACAGCTAGGCACTTTATGGAAGTATCCTGAAGATGGTGTAAATGCTATCAGAATACTCACAGTGTGATATTTTAATTCAGAGGCTTTATATTGGTAATGCATCACTACTTGTTCTAGGGTAGTGAAAGCCTATCGCTTGTTTGCTCTCCCTTTTTTTTGTTACAGATCATAAAATTAGTTCAGTACAACTAAAAGTTGCAGCAAGCCAACTATAATATTAGGAAAATAACACTTGATTTTTATCAATATTATTTGATCTACTGGCACTGTCATTAAATATATGCCTCAATTTGGCCTTATGAAAAGTAGGTTTTAACAGCTGCATTATATCTCCTCTAGGATGGTATGAATACTCAGTATGATAACATACACAAAATTAGTCATCTTTGAGATATAAATTATTCAACACTCAAGAGTATTAGCTGGGTAGTTGATGAATGATTGACTAACAGTACCCATAAGCTCCTAGGGCATAACAATTTCTGGTAAATATGCACACTAATTGAACTCTAGTCCCAAAGCACTCTCCTAATAAATTTCACCTATGAAAGTTTATTTTCTCCTCTGATACTTCTTTTGGATTTCTCACTTATTTGAATAAAGGTTAAAGAACAATAATAATAAAAGTTATGCTTTACCTGCCAGCATGAGTCCATGCCAGTCCTAAAAGAAACACATTCAAATTGACACATGGTGACAGATTACAACAGAGTCTGAAGGAGGCAAAGAGTTCTATAAAGTCCAAATTTTGGCAGGTTTTTTGGTTTTACTGCCAGTTCCTTGCCAAAATCATGTGTGATAGATGAGAACAATTTGTCTTTTTGGACATTCATGAATGAGACACTGCAGACATTGAATTATATATACAGAGGTGAAATTCACTTTTCATATTTGAATGTGGAGGATGAATATGCAAGTAGAATTAAATGTCCCAGATGTCTTGCCAATTTAAACTACAATAAATCTAAATGTTCAGAATAGTTCAACTAAATCACAGGACCCTATACATAGAAGCATGCCATATATGTTTGTTTTTAAAACTGATGATACTAAGAGCTGCTTTAAAAATGCACATAACTATCTCATCCATTATTGAACACTTCTATGCTGAGGAATAGAGTTTATATTCCCCACCCGGCAAATGCTCATCTGATGTGCAATTTTGAGATGTTTCTGATATATTAGGCATTTGCAAATATAGAATGAAATCTCAGGAAAGATTATGAGTGACGTAAATATCTGTGAGTTTGCATAAGGTAATAGCATTTCTGAAATTTGATGCATGGTTCCAGGACTTGGAAGATGAAAGTATATTTAAAAGAAAGACAAAATATAAACTAATGGTTGAGGTACAAAGTGCAAATGCTCAACACAAGGACCTACCAAAACCAAGACATCCTTCTAAGAGAAAATAACATTGGAAAACCCAAATCATTCTATGTGTCTAGAGTACCCACATAGTGAAGTCTCCTGAAACTCCCCGAGAATTCAACCTGAAAAGTATTCATGAAATTCAGCATATTATTTTGTGACAAGAGACCAAGACGTCATGGATATTTTACTACGGGTTTTGATTTTTTCTGTCTGTCATGTAGACTTCAAGAGATTTTAATTAGAATAATGACAGATTGGATTTGTATTTCAGAAATATAATTCTAGTCACAATATTGTGAACCAGCTAGAAAGGATGGAGAGGAGTGACTTGCAATTCTTGAAGTGAAAATTATAAGATATTAAACTAACCTAGTAACAATAAGATTTGATTCAAGGAAATGATTTGAGGCATATTTGAGAAGTGCAAAAAATACTTTGGGCTGAACCAAAGTGAATATTTATAAAATGTTGTTCATAGAACAAAATTCTGCAGAAAGTAAAAAAAAGTAATATATAACAAGGATAGAAATTTAAGTTTCTGTAGATAGATGTTATATGAGGTCTGATTGTATTTGTTTCTATGTGGAATTACAAAATGAAATAGAGAAAAAAGAAAAATGATCTAGAGATGCTATCTTTAATGAAGCTAGGTTTCATAATCTCCTAGCAATTTTGATATTTTTTCTTCTCAGATTTGAGGATGCTGTTGAAGCTTTTAACTTTGGAGGCTTTAAACAATGATTAATTCATGTAAGAGAGAGTTTTTCCACCAAACCCCCCAACACCTGAATTTAACAAAATACAGATTAAATGGCATTCATTGGCCTTTCCTTTTATAAGAGTTTTATTGAAAGATTAATTCAGGCTGTCTTGATAAGTGGATTTAAATGACTTGTAAATACTTTCTATAGTCATATGCGGTATATGGACATTTTAGTCAATGATCGACTCTATAGTATGATGGTGATAAAAAGGATTATAATAGAGCTGAAAAGTTCCCATGACACAGGGACACAGTAGCTTTGGTAATGTCATAGAAAAATGCATTACATGTTTATGAAGGTGCTGACATAAACAAACCTATTGCACTGCCAGGTGTATAAAAGTACAGCACATCCAATTTTGTACAGTAGCTAATACTTGATGATAGTAAAGAGCTATGACAGTAGTTTATACATATAACTTACTGTGCTTTTTCCCAGAATTTAAGAGTGTAGTCTTCCTATTTAAGTAAAAAACATGTTAGTGTATAACAGTGTGCTGTTTTATGCCAGCAGCCTTTTCAAATATCATGTACTCACTCTGTCTCTCAATTACATCAAGAGATCAATTCTAGTAACCAAACTGTACTTCTAAGTTTGTATATGTATACACTTTGATGGTCACACAAAGTCAAAATTGTTTAAGGTCCCACTTCTCAGAACATCTCCTTGTTCTATCTAATGATTTTTTTCAATGAATAATTCAAGATAAAATTTACAATGATTTAAAGAATTCTAGAATACCAAACAATATGAATAATAGGTATCTTTAGAATGGCCAGTTTAGAGGAGCAGGGACAAAGAAATAAAAATGTGGCATTTGAAGTACTTTAAGCTTCCTAGTATTTAAGTGATATTTCTAGTAATTTGTTATTGTTATAGAAGCCATGGAGTCAAGTCTGTCTCAGTGACCCTCCTAGGGTTTTCAGTGGTTAATTGTTTTGGGATTGTGATGGGAGTGGATTGCCATGTCCTTCTCCTGCTTTGTGGTGCTGGGGATCAAACCAAGGCCCTCAGGAAATACAGAGCATCACTATACCAACTAACCTAACCCACAGCCCCTTCTAGAAATAAGAGCCTATAAATTCTCTGTTAATATTTTCATACCCCACACAGGTACACGTTAGATGTATAAAAGTTTTCCTTATGTTTTCTGTACATTCACTTTTATTTGTACTTGTATCATTTGGGTTATACCTATGAAACAATTATCTGAAAGATGTGAAAAAATACATAATCCAAATAAATACTTGGTGTTAATACTTTGTATCTTTTAGGATAATGGATGATTTTTGACAAAATTCTTAGAGACAAAACAGTGTGATGCACATATATGCCAGTTTCCCTGAAAAATACTGTCTTGAGACAATATTTAACCTTATTTTGCTACCATTAGCTCAAAGCCTCATGGGAGTTCTTCTTTTGGAAACAATTTCAGAGACATTTACTGGTGAGTTAAGAAAATCAATCACAATTACTTTGAATTCATACCTAATTTTAAACTCCAAATGGATTTTCTGAATGTGATCGCTCACTTTATTTACAAGACACAGATCCAAAATACTTTAGTTATTACATGCAATTAAATTTATGCTCACAATATGAAGTGCTTCCTCAACAGCGAATATTCTAATACTCTACAATATTTGAAGTCTGTTCCAAGAGATGTCTAGTGTTTTTAAAATTAAAATTTTGTTAAAAATTGTATTTTTATAGTATTGTTAGTGCTACTGTAAGACTGACTGAAAAATACAGAGAGTTCCCATATACCTCCTGCGCCCCACTAATATATAACTTCCCCCAATTTGGGCATCCCTTGCCACAGTGGTACATTTGTTACAAGCAATGTACCTACATTGACATATTATCATTCAAAATTCATAGTTTACATTAGGGTTACCTTATGGTTGTGTGCATTGTGGGATATATATATATCTATATATAATTATAATATAT
>VMDO01041190.1:0-11384 GCA_007922755.1 Pedetes capensis
CTAGATTCATACTACGTACATTCCATGTTCCAATTATTAATGGATGTTTACAGTTGTTTCTCCTCATTTTGAGTCGTGTCACATCATCACGTTGAGCACCCTGGGGTTTTACTCCATTTCCCTCATCACGGTATACTCTACTTGGAGGAGGCAACTCTTCCCCAGTAGTCTTTTGAGTGCCTTCCAACCTGGGGGCCTCTTTTTCAGGCACTATATCTGACAGTGTTTCTTTGCTATCCATAGGGTTCTCAATGGCTAGTTGTTTCGGGAGTGGCTCGCCAGGTCCTACTCCCTAGTCTGTCTTAGTCTGGAAGCTCAGCTGAAAACCTGTCCACCTTGTGGCATCCGATCCCGTCAGATCTTGGAAGCTAAGCAGGGTCTGGCCTGGTTAGTACCTGGATGGGAGACCGCCTGGGAACACCAAGAGCTGTAGGCTTGGGAGAAGAATCTGGCAACCCCCTCCCAAAAATCAATCTGCCATTGAAAACCTGATGTTCATATTTGAGGCAAAAAAAATTAAGCCCCTCCTATGGCTTGAATGTCTTTCCCACACTTAACCCCCAACCATTGTATGATGGCCCTCTGCAGAGCCCTCCTGTATGGACTAATGTCAATATCTTGAGAGTGGGTTTGTTGTAAAAGCAAGTTCAACCCCTCTTTCTCTCTTGCCCTTTTGTCTTTCACCATGAGATGGTGTAGCACAAAGGCCCTCTCCACATTCTGGACCCTTCATCTTGGACTTCCCAGCCTCCAGAACTATGAGAAATAAATCTCTGCTCTTTATGGGTTTCTCAGTCTCTGTTATTCTGTAATAACTGCACTAAATGGACTAAGAGTGCCAAAGAGCTGGAGACAGGGGAAGGGAGGGTTGGTATAGATGAGCAGCATAATGATTGCTCTTTTTGTTCTTTTTTTATTGTGATAAAATCATAACCAAATTTACCATTACCCTGTTTTTATTCATACAGTTCAATAGTGTAAAGTACATTGATTGTTGTGCAGCCTATCTCCAGAACTTTTGCATCTCACAAATCTGAAACTTGTTATCTGTTGAACAATGGCTCCTCATTCCTCCCTGCTCCCATCCCCTGGCAACCACCATTCCACTTTGTTTCTGTTAATTTGGTTACTCTAGTTATTTTATGTAAATGGAATCATGCAAAGTTTGTATTTTTCTTTTTTGTGGTACTGGCAGTTGAACCCAGGGTCTTGTGTATACTAGCCAAGTGCTATACCACTGAGTGGTACCCTTATTCCTCCCTCTGCTTTTTTTGTTTGAGACAGGGTCTAAGTTGTGCAGGCTGCCTGTGGCCTTGAAGTTGAAATCCTCTTGTCTCAACCTCTGGCGTCTCTAGGATTACAGGCATAGGTCATGGCACATGGCTCAGTTTTGTGGGATTTTTTTTTTTTTTTTTTTTGGACTGGCTGATGTTACTGAGCATAATGTCCTGAAGGTTCATCCACTTTGTAGTATGTGTCACAATTGCTTCCCTTTGTAAGGGTGAATAATATTCTGTTGTATGTCTATATTGCATTTTGTTCATTGTTGATAGACACATGGTTTGCCTCTACCTCCTGGATCTTTTGAATAATGCTGCTGTGAATATGGGCATAGAACTCTCTCTTTGAGTGCCTGCTTTCAGTTCTTTTCCATATAAAGTCAGAAGTGGGATCACATTGGAATTCTATGTTTAACTTTTTGGGGAACCTCCATAATGTTTTCCACAGTGTATATGCCATTTTCCATTCTCTCTGACAGTGCAAAAGGCCAGTGATTGTTATTATTTAGCTAAACCTGGGAATCAGGATAACACTGGTATTTATTATTTTGTATAAGGACTATTTGATAGTTCCAAACCAAGCCTAATTATTTAGTAGCATCATTAAATTCTTCTCCAATAAAAACTAGGACAATTGACTCCAAAGTGGAACTCTGGATTTCATTCTTTCAGCTGGCAAAGAAACATGACATGGTGGTGGTATCTCCCATGCTAGAACGAGACAGAGATCATGGGGGTGTCCTGTGGAACACAGCTGTGGTGATCTCCAACTCTGGAGCAGTCATGGGAAAGACCAGGAAGAACCACATCCCGAGAGTGGGCGATTTCAATGAGGTGAGCTGCTCGTCAGATGACCGGCCCAGCTTGATCACCATCTAGTTTATAGGTATCAGTGGACTTTTCTGTTGGGAGTTCTATGTAGGGTAATATGACATCATGTGACCATGGAGCACAGTGTAGCTATGGTGCGGAGAAGGTCTAATGACATTGCTTCACCTCAAATGGGCAAATGGGATTCAAATGGGACTCTAAGGTACATCCCAAACACTTTTAGCATAGTAGAATGTTTATGTTTTTACTATAGCCTGATTTGGCTTTCTGAAATTCTCCTTTGAAGTACATGCTGCTTAAATTAAAACCGAAATAAAGAGTGCATAAATATGAAATGATTCTTGTGGCCCTTTTTGGGCTCTAAGTTCCTAATCAACTGTTGTCCAATCTTAGTGTCTTTTTTTGGGGGGGGTGACATTCCTTGTCTGTGGCTCACATGGTATCTGAAGTGGCCCATGTCCGTGTGTCAGAGTAACAGTAGGTATGAAAACAGATGAATGTGTCTGCCTGTGTACTTGGATGTTACACAGGACTTCTCATGACTGTGATCAAGGCATAAGTCAAGAGGCTGTTTTGATTGGCTGATGGCAATTCACAGCTGAGTGAGACACAGGGTGTTGCTTGGAGGGAAATGCAGTCTACATAATGCCTGAGATAATATATCTGAACTTGATTTCTTAATAAGCATAGTTCAAGATGTGATGTTCCCATTTCTTTGGCCTCCATTGCTGATTATGGGGGTTCAGGACACTCTCAGGCTGGTCAGGAAGGCAATAAACCATCTACAGGGCTTGATAAAGTTTCCCTGGAGAGAGAAGAACCACAGGTTTCTCAGTAACAGCTGGAGGCGGGGTGGGGAAGATGGGCCCCTCCCCTGTGTACCCTGGGGCTAATCTTTAGCCCCCTGCAGATAGCACAGGGCTGGTCTGAGAGCAGCAGGATCTGCTCCATTGTCCACCACATGTGCACATCCAGGTTGCTGCCTGATCCTGGTCAATTTTGAAATAAGTGAGAGGAGGTAAAAAAAAACTCCAGGAGCAGATTTCTTTGGGACCCAGCTTGCCCTGTACCCTCCCTTCGTGCTGTCACTGATGACATCCTGCAGGCAGTACCCCAAGGGGCCAAGCAGAGAGGCAAGGATAGGAGAAAGGGATTCTTGTCTGCCTCCCCTGCCAGGGATGTCCTTAAGCCCAGGCTGGATGCCCAAGGTGATCTGTAGAGTGTGTGGAGTCCACTCTCAGAAATGGCCATAATTAGCCAGGCAAGAGCCATGCCCACTCAGGGGCCAAATAGTTTTCTTCTCTGACTAGGGTGAGAGTTGCTCTGGATGAAGCAGGTCCCTTCAGCTCTAACATTCCGTTGAAGGACATGTGGTTGGAGAGGATATGGATCAACTCATGTTAACATTGACCCAGACTTTACTGGTATAGCAACTGAAACCTTACCATAGTTTATCCTTGAAATATCATGGAAAGTTGCTTAGGAGATTTTTTTTGACATGTCACAAAGGAGATTGCGGGTAAGTACTTGTTACGTGCTGTCGAGTTGTGTCCAACTCATAGTGACACTTATAGGGTTTTCTATGGCTGATTGTTTCTGGATTGCCTTGGAAGTGGATTGCCATGTCTTTCTCCCATTTTTTTTGCGGTGCTGGGAATCAAGTTCAGAACCTCAGACTGCAGAGTAGCTCTCTACCAACTGAGCTAAATTCCAGCCCATGGTAATTAAGCCATGATAATTTCCCTTTCAGGATGGTTTGTTATTGTGTCTGGGTTTGTGTGGATATTTTATCATACTGAAATACTTAGATTACTGGTGACATTTCACTATATTGTGCTGAGCCCAAGAAAAGGGAAGTTCTTACAACTCTCTGACATCAATGTATGGCCCTTTGTCTTTTTCAGTCAACTTATTACATGGAGGGAAACCTGGGCCACCCCGTGTTTGAGACCCAGTTTGGCAGGATTGCAGTGAACATTTGCTACGGTCGGCACCACCCCCTAAACTGGCTTATGTATAGCATCAATGGAGCTGAGATCATCTTCAACCCCTCAGCCACTATTGGAGAACTCAGGTCACTTGGTGGGCAAACTCTGGGGGGCTTGCTGGGGCCCAGCCACACCCTCAGATCCATGCATGTGCTGTAGCCCTCAGGGATGGGTTTGGCAAACTGTAGCCTGCTGTGGATGCCAGGGTGTCTAACATCTCAGCCCTGGGACTGTATATTGCCCATTGAACAAGCTTTTCAATGAAAAGAATTCACAGAATGACTACTCCAAATCCCCTTCCCTCAAAGAGCTGCTCACTCTATAACTGACACCAGCCTTGAATAGGATTCTGAACACTGGGATGAAAACAATAGCCCAACCTCATGCATGATTATCAGGATTCACCAAGCCCCACCTCTAAGTGATCTGGCCAGCGGTAGCTCTTGGACCTGGGGGAGAGGGGTTTGTGCTTCAGGTTCCTGATCCTTAAGTCTGCAGTGCCTTGTGGGGAGAGAAGGAACAGGGAGGGAGTTGCAGCCCAGTGGAGATTTAAGACAAAGTTCAGGAAACTTGTTTTTAACCGGCAAAGTGTTTCCTTCAATTAACATACAACAAGTGTTTGGGTGTCAGCCTCACCCCAATTAACATACAACAAGTGTTTGGGTGTCAGCCTCACCCCTAAGCGGATAGAAGTGCTCTGGTTAAGGCAGGGCTGGGGCTGGGGCTGGGGTGGGGTGGGTGCAGCAGCCCCTGAGCTCCTAGGCAGGACACCCAGGGTCTTTCATTTAATAGCAGCAGCAAGTGAGCTGAGATAGCCTCGCGTGACTGTGCTTGTGCCACTTTGCTCTTCCCCTGTGGCTAAGCATTTGGGAGGTTTCCAGGTTTGCATCATTATAAGTAACAGAGATCTGGGAATTTCCGAGTGTTTTTCTCCCCCAATTCACTTCCTCCAATGCAGGATGCCTGTAGCTGGCTTCTAGTCTCTGGGGTGCAGGTTCCTGGGTCCTGTCCCAGAGACAGGGTGGGGGAAGTTGGGGGAGGGAAGCTGGGCACCTTTGAATTCTCCATTGGCCCACACTTGTCTCTCTTAACTCTCAAAGAAATTCCAATTGTATTTCTTCTATCTGAATGTTACATTTACTTTTGCCTTATTTTGAAGGACAATTCCTCCTTCTCGAGAGCAATTTCCCTTGGCATTCAGAGGTTGCACAGCAGGACCCTGAGGGAGCCAGGATGCTGTCCCCCAGTCTCTTCCCTCAGGTCCATTGCCCTGTCCATGTACCTGGATGTCTGCCCCAGGTCCAGGAGTGGGTAGAGGCAGAAAATCAGAACTTGGATCTTCCCACAGGGTTCCCCTCAGAGAATGCACCACAATTTCATGGTGACTTGAACACAAGGAACAGTGTCCATTGGCAGCTGCAAGGCAAGGTCATTATTGGTCATCCAGCCACCAGGCCTGGGTGGAACCTTGGGGATACCTCTAAGACATCCCCCCCTTTTGCCAACTATGTGTAAGACATTCCAAGAACTCCATCCCCTACTCAGAGGTCCCTAGAGGAACCTGAAGCCTACTCCCTGGGCACCTGGGTTGGTATTGCCTCCTGGGGCAGGTCAGGCAACGCTGTGGCCATAGACACAGACAGCTACCTTGCCACGTGCATGCAGAGGTCCTCCCTGACTTGCTGTCTTGGGCTTTTATTAACCCCAATTAAGCAAACAGAAGCAGCCCAATGTAATATGTGCATAACTGCTTATGTCCTCAGCAGCCTATTAGGCTCATTAAAATGATTGATTTTTTTCCTTCCTTGGCCAAGAATCATCCAGCCCTCAGCTTCCAAGGGTGTGGTGAGGCTGACAGGAAAAACTGTAGCTGGTCTTTGGGAAAGCAATGAGCTTCATACACTGAATCTTTTAGTTCATGCCTTTTCACCAAATGATACTCCTAGAGCTGTGGCCTGAGGACGTGATGTAAGAGGACAAGGCTGTGCAGGTGAAGATGTTTGTGGCAGCATTATTTACAGTAGGAGAGAAGCTGACAGTGAGAGAAAGGTCGAGGTTAAGTAAATTTCAGCCCATCTCTTCCATGGATTATTGCCACTAAAATGAGTCATTATGAAGATAATGCAACATCTTGATAAAAGTGTATAAGCAATAAAAAGATATATCCAAGTTGGGGTCAGAAGTCTGTAACATTTTTTGGCCTATGGACATACTTTTCAGAGTACAGGAAAATGACAATAGGTGGTTCGTTAGGCTGGTGAGATTCTGGATAAATTTATTTATTTATTTACCTAATGCATAAATAAAATTACCCAGTACCTGGAGCCTTCACATATACTTTGCAAATGCTCTACTACTGGGCTGCACCCCTAGCCTATTTTTTATTCTTTTAAGACAGGGTCTTGCAAGTTATGTAGCCTGCCTCTGTCCTCAAACTTGAACTCCTCCTGCCTCAGCCTCCCAAGTTGCTGGAATTATAGGCATGTACCACCAGGCCTGGCTTGGATTCTGGGTAATGTTCTTAATGATAGGTGATCATTTGTGTAATTGTTAATGTGTGTCTTTTTTTGTTTTTTAAACACAATGCCAGGCAAACTGCCCACCCCCACAGCTTCTAGAACCATCCATCCCCTTCTCTGGCATCTTCTCCCCTCGCCATCAGAGACAAATAGACACACTCATGTGCCTACATGTAGAATACCAAGGTGTCCTAGCTTATTTTTCCCATAGTTCTTACCCCACAATAGACGATTAGTGCTCTTCATTCATTGAATCATCCTGACTATCCCAAGAGGTGTCCGGTTTAGCCCAATAGCTAATGATCTCTGCTCTATATGTTCATTTGTCTGGAAGTTGCCATCTTATCCCTTTGCTTTTTGTCTTCACACTGTGATTATTATTTTTGTAGTCCTGTGGACTTGAACCCAGGGTACTCCACCACTAAGATGCAGCTCCAGCCCCACTGCCCTCTTTTTTTTTTTTTTTAAACAGGGTCTTGGTAAATTGTGCAGGCTACCTCTGGCCTTGAACTTGCAAGTCTCCTGCCTCGGCTTCCTAAATTGCTGGGATTACATGTGTGTGCCACAGCACCTAGCTCTGCGGTGATTATTTTTAGGGGATTGTGTATGCTGCACTGGGAATATGAAAATGTCCCCATTCCCCTTGTTGTTGTTGTTGTTAGGTGCCGTCGAGTCGGTATCCGACTCATAGCGACCCTCTGTACAACAGGGGAAACACTATTGTCAGTGCCTCTCTGCTGTTCACAGGGTTTTCAATGGCAGATTGATTTTTAGGAGGGGGTTGCCTGGTCCTTCTCCCAAGCCTACAGCTTCTGGTGTTCCCAGGTGGTCTCCCATCCAGGTACTAACCAAGCCTGACACTGCTTAGCTTCCGAGATCTGACAGGATCGGATGCCACAGGGCTACAGCTGCAGGTCCCATTCCCCTGGCAGACTCTTAATGTTTCTGCAACTAGCTGGACTCTCATGAACCTCCAGCTTCCTTCCCCTTGGTGGTTTTGAGAGCACATTTCCTTGCCAGCTGTGGGTTTGGGTCCTACACAGAACACATCCCTGAAGGATTGCAAGAAAGATATTTTATGGCAAATGCCCTGCAAGTGCCTTTTTAATTCCTGAAAATGCCATCTATGGGTATATTTCTGTAAAACGCCTTTCTTGAAGGTTTTGTCAGCTTGGCTTAGCAGCTGGGGGAAAAAATAGCAAAATGAGTCCCCTCAATCAAGCCTTTGAGTTTTTTTTTTTTCTTTTTCCCTTTCTAGACCTAAGAACCTAAGAATCCTTCTGAGAATTAGGCTTGTGACAAACACCCACACATTCCACCTACTCACTGGTTGAAACCAGGTACAGTCTGACAGGAAGATTCCTGGGCATTTTGCTCCAAGTCACTCCATGTTTCTTTTTTTTGCGGTACTGGGGGTTGAACCCAGGGCCTTGCGCCTGCATGCTCTGCAAGTGCTGGACCACTGAGCTGCACCTCAACCCATTTTTTTTTTTTACTTTTTGAGACAGGGTCTCGCTAAATTACGCAGATTGCCTCTGGTCTCGAACTTGCGATCCTCCCACCTCTGCCTCCCGAGCCGCTGGGATTACAGGTGTGCGCCACCACGCCCGGCCTACTCCATGTTTCTAAGTGGATATTACTTCAAAACATCTGGAATCTTTTTCTCTTTTCTTTTCTTTCTCACTGTATAGCCCAGATTGGCTTTGAAATCAGTCTCCCAGCTTCAGCCTCCAGAGTGCTGGGATTACAGGCAAGCACCACCATGCTCAGCTTCCATCTAGATTCTTAATGATATTATTTCTTGGATAAGAGATATTTCATGAGCAGAAGGGCCACTGAATCCCATGTTATGTCCAGTTGGTGGACTAAAGGACAGAGTCTCTGACTGGGGCGAGGTCTCTACCACACTATCTCTTTGGTGGGTGCTGGACAGAGGAAGGTTCGTAACTCAACTGTGCTTATGGAGTGGGCAGTAAAGTAACATGGGAGCCCCTGCTTAGAGATGCAGGGTCTAGAGAAGGGAAATGGGAAGGTTCTGGGAAACAAGAGTCCTCTCAGAGGTGGTACTGCTACAGATTGTGACCCCAGAACATCATAATTTACACAGATTTCTGGTTTAGTCTGCCTGAAAGCTGGCCCTTGGAGACTGCTTTGTAAGGCGGCACAGCAGGGTAGGACAGTGAGGTTGGGGTGGAGAAGGCCTATGCTTTGCACTCCAAGCTCCCAGGCCTCTAGCTCCCCTCTGACATTAACCAGGGTAAGTTCTATCTATCCCATCCTGGAAGGGAAGGAGCCAGGACATGACAGTTATGGAGCTTCTAGTATGTGGGTCTTTCTTTGCATGGCCCCTTCACAGCCCTTTTGAGGAAGTTTTAGAGAAGGAATCTCAGGCATAGAATAATGGCCTGACCCAGAAGTATCTACCAGCATACTAAAGTCACCTGGATTCTTCCTATAGCCAGCCTTCCTGAAGAAACTGGGCTTAAGCAAAGTATTGAGAACCAGCTAGTCTGCTTGTGTTTTGGTTTTTGGCCAGAAACTCAGGATTATCCTGCCTTGGCTTCCTGATATTCAGGCTGTGCACCACCATACCCAACTTTGATTCTGTGGGTTTGAGGTGACCCACGGATACATTGAGTCTCCCTGGCTATCCGCACTACAGGCCAGGGAAGGTGTGCCTAGGGCTGAGCATCCATTGAATCTGGTTGGGAAGTTTACAGCCTGGATCCTCCTGTTCCTCTCTTTGTAGTGAGTCCCTATGGCCAATTGAAGCCAGAAATGCAGCCATTGCCAATCACTGCTTCACTTGTGCCATTAACCGGGTGGGTCAGGTAAGTCTCTGAGGTCTGGCCAAGGAAAGGACCACTGTCTGGTGGCCTTGGTGGTGACACATCACACATCTCCCCATTCCCTCAGCATGCATGCCGCAAATCCTAGGGTCCAGCAAGAGGAAAACTGCCTTGGTCTGGTACTTTTCCTCTGTTTTTGTAAAAGCTGAAACCATTCTGAAAGGATCTTTGATTTGGTGGTTCTCATTCTCATTTCCAACTATCTGGTCTCCTACACCCACCACATAAATGGGCTCCTGCTTTTTTTTTTTTTATGTGGTACTGGGGGTTGAACCCAGGGCCTCGCGCTTGCGTGCTCTGCAAGTGCTGGACCACTGAGCTGCACACTCAGCTCATTCTTTTTTTTTTTCTTTTTCTTTTTGAGACAGTCTTGCTAAGTTATACAGACTCCCTCTGGTCTCGATCTTGCGATCCTCCTACCTCCACGTCCCGAGCCGCTGGGATTACAGGCATGCGCCACCACGCCTAGCCTGCATTGAAAAGTTTTGAGTACCAAATTGCATTTACTACATGATGACTCTCCTCCTCATTCTTATTAATCAGATGTCAAACTCTGATCAGAGAATCTATCAGAGTGAGATAACCAAGATTTCCACATTAAGTCCATCTGCTTTCTGGCAACAGAAAACAACCTGCCAGTTTAATTAGGCAGGTTGGGGTCTTATGACTTCAGCAGGCCAACCTCATAGGCTTTCCATATCCCTGAAAACTGATGGGTGCCCAGTGCCTTTGTCCCTCTAGGTTGTAAATTCCTCAAGGCAAGATCCAGGTCTTCACTTTGCTTGTCAAATTCCCTGCTGGCTGCCCAGTGCTGGGTGCTCAGTGGGACATTTAACAAGTCCCTGTTGATTGCCCAGTGAGTAAAGAGACTCCATGTCACTTTAACTATTTCTTAACTCATTCCCCCTTGGCCTGCTTGCTGATCTTGGTCTGGCTCAGTGATCTGGAATGAATGTCATGGTGTGCCACCTATGGGTTCCTCTTACCATGCTCTTCTTCACAGGAGCACTTCCCCAATGAGTTTACATCTGGAGATGGAAAGAAAGGTATGTCCTATGAACTTTCATGTCCCCTTCTCCATCAGTATCCTCTGAGCAGGGTCTGCCCCACAGCCTGTGTCTGTACTCCTGACACCCAGGAGAGGTACCAACTCATCTCTGCATTACTGCCTGCATTGTGGGAATCTGACTGGGGCAGGTATGTGGATACAAGTCCTGGCCTTGTGATCACCTCATTCCCCAAATGGAGATTGTATAGGAACTGGGTTGGACACAATGCTTCTGGCCGAACAGCTGTGAAAATGAAACATGAAGATGTGGCGGAGCCCTTTGTGAGTCCTCATATGAAAGGGGCTCTCATGCAGCCTACAGACCATCCTGCTTCCTCTCTTTACACCCCCCATCAGCTGTACAAATGCCCCTTGAGGCAACATGGATTGTGTTGGGTTTCTAGAGTCCTAGACTTATTTTGACCTGAGGGCAAATACAACCTCACATCTACTAGGAATTCCACACTACCAGGTTCCACTTCTCTGGCTGAAGATGAGGGAGGGAATGGCTGTCATCCCCCAGAGGGTGGTGTCCAAACTGGCTTGGGGGGTCATTCCCTGGGATGCTGGAGGGCACTGAGCAGATCTGTTTCTCAAGAAAACACTTCCCTTCATGGTCCCAGAACCCCCACAAGAGGTCCCAGACTGCATCGTAGACCTTCAGAGTCTTCTATCCTGGTTTGCCTTCTGGTGACTTATATAGAGCAGAGGCAGGGGAATGAGTGTGTGGGTCTGGGCTAGATAGCCCAGGTCTGCACGCACCTACTCCTCACATGCCTGGGGCATGGTCCTTAGTACGCCACGACTGCTGAGGGGAACAAGGTGTGTGTGTATAGGAGATTAATGTGATCTACTTGGCAAGACAAGTA
>VMDO01041191.1:0-11384 GCA_007922755.1 Pedetes capensis
TGTTGGGTCCAGCTCCCGTGGGTGTGTGGGCGAAGTCCCCTCTGAGTCTCCGGGATTCTATCCTGCCATCTGCATGATGGCGAAATGGCGGAATGGTGGTCCTGCTACTGACCTCTGTGTAGCTAGAGTATTTATAAAAGTACATAAAATTCCTAAAAGTAGTAAAAGGAATATGAAATGTACTGGATTCCACAGATAATCTCTATCAAAAATTGAGTATATCATGTGTGCAAATGTGGGTACGTATGTACAATTTCTTAATAAAATTGGTTTGAGGGTACACATAGAGTCAATAACTTCTCATGTTAATAAATATATATTACGAATTTCATGTGATAACTATAGGTCACATTTTAATGGTTACATAGAATTTCATTTTATGGATGTAGTTAATGAATCTCATATTGGCTATGGCAAATTTCTTTATCATATAGCTTGAATCTCTTTGAAGCCTTTTTCAAACTTTTACAAAACCAGTTTGAATGGTTAGAAAATGCTTCTTATTTTGTAAGAGGTGGGGATATTTGGTGTGGGAAGAGAAGCAATTATTCTAAGTATAAAAATATTTTAATTGTCCTTTTATTTCTTGAAGTGGGAGAAAACAGTAAAGGGGAACATGACTCCAGGAATTGTCAAAGTATTTTGTCAGACTTAAAAATAAAATGTGATTTTGAAAGGAATTTAAAGTCTTGATTGTCATCTACTGGCCACCCACTCTACCCCAAATCTTTGTGGTTAATCTTTAGTCATTTAATCTTTCTACATGCTCATTTCTTGCACTATCAGGAAAAATGATAATAATAGTTTTTCTATCCCACTGAGTTACAATAAGGTACAAATGATAAAATGAATGTGAAAGTAGGTTGAACACACTAAAGCATTATTTATGTATTATTATTACAAAAATTATCATTATTTATTTATAAGCTCACATGTTCAGATGACCAGAGGAATTAAATGGACCTGCTGTTTATTTATACATTGTTGGTATTTTCTTGCAAATGTATTTGCAGAAAATTAATTATTTTATTTACAGATAAGGCAACTCATTTTCAAATTAATATGAAACACTCATTAGTGTCCTAATCACAGGTTAACAATATTGTTTTATAAATGCATTTTGAAACCCTTCATTTTTTCAAATTGACATGTAATAGACTACTATCAATTTATGGCTTAAAACAATACTCATTTATTAGCTCACAGTTCAGTAGATCGGAAGTTTGGACATGATTTGGCTGAGTTCTTGGCTCGGGATTTTGAAACTGAAATCAAGGTATTGGCTCTCCTGCACTTTTTCTTTCTGGAGTTTTTGGGGAAGAATCTGCTTTCCAGCTGTATTGCTATTGTTAGATGCCATTGAGTAGGGTCTGACTTATAGGGACGCTATGTACAACAGAGGAAACACTACCCAACACTGTGCAATGCCCAGGACTATTATCTGTGCTTCTCTGCCATACATAGGGTTGTTCATGAATATATTGCATATAATTTTAGTTTTATTGAAGAATGATAGGTCTAACCTTTTCAAACTCCACATGAAAGATTTGTTCACCCAAATAAGATTGCTTTTCATCTCTATGCAGATATTTACTCTTTCTTTGTTAGGTCCCAACACTAAATTGAAAAACATCTCTGGCTTTAGATAAAATTGAATTAATACATTTGTAAATAAAATCATGTGTTCTTTTAATTGACGGTCCCTAGAACATGGTCAGATATCCTGTAAAGCAGAATCAGTAATTACAAATCACATTTAACATACAAATGAACTGGATGGGCTGGACATGCTCATGTCACCCGGGACCCAAGGAACAAAACAGGTGCAAGAGGTGGATGACAGGCAGATATCCTGAGTTACTTCCATAATTCTAGGAAATATTTGGCCAGGAAGATAAGACAGTAAAACCAATTTATAACTTTGTTTCATAAAATTTCTGAAAGCCAATATATCCACAAACCCACCTGAGTGAATTTCTCTCTCATTAGAACAATTGAATGCTTACTCGGGTAGACAGCTTGCTTATTAAATGACAATTCAGTTATCAAGCGTCATGTAAGGCCTTCTTTTCACTAAATGATTATATCATGTACTTTGCTCAATTCTAATTAATCCCCTTCCTCAAAAGGTCCAGTTTATACCCTTGTTCTCCTTATCCTCCTCCTGAGACAGTGAGTTCTGATCTAGGCTACAATCTTACTGCAATAGGCTCACTAGAATTGGCTTCTTTAGTCAATAGATTTTTCTGTTTGGTCTTCAGGGGTAAGGGATATGGCACCAGGTAACAATAATTATTACATATGCCTTTCATAATCTGGAAAAAAACTTTATTAAAGAATAATAGATCTTCTGAATGGACCACACTGTAAACACTTTAAGAGCTCCTGAAACATCAGGCTTTTAATTCTATAGAACATTTCATCATACTGAACATAGAATCTTCCTTTTAAAATGTCATGACAATCTTCAAGTTTCACTTTAAAACTTAGTATAAAATAGTTATATGTTATGTAAATATTTTATATGTTCATGGGGTCTCATATATAACATCATTAAATAAATTCTATTTGATGGATCAAGATAGCAGGGACCAATTTAAGATTATTCTCCTTTCTAAAATTCTCTGAAAAAAATATACATTTTGTGCTTAGATAAAAAATTGCATGACCCAAAACAGAACAGAATATGTCCATGCTAGCTCAACGATAGCTGACAACCTTTAAATATGTATAGTCATCAGATTTGGGCTACTCATTAGCTCCTTTTTACGTTAGTCCTATGGAAATAGCAGCTATTTCAAAGAAGCTGTTCAAGTAGAGGTAACAGTGAATTGGTTCATAAATTCTGCATATGGAGTGCCAAGAGAGGAGGCAGAAAAATTTTACTAGCAAAGCAGCAAATACTACACCACTTGGAAAATAAACCTTATTTATGTTGTTTTGTAAACATACCATCAAAATGAGATTTCAATCTCTAACATAGGATAGGTGATGTTTTCCTATCGTGAAACATGTATGAGAGACAGTACATAATAAATAACTCTTAATTAGAATTCAAATAAGTTTAAATTCTTATCTGGATTCACTATTAGCTAGCTATAGGGTTTAGAATATGATTTTTTATCTATTAAATATTCTATTTCATAGTCTATTAACTGAATATCAACAATGCCTGTCATGTTTACCTCACAGTGGTTTTTAGATTAAGCAGGATAGAATGATATCCTTTGGGGGTGAAAAAGTACTTTTTCCACCTGAGTATAAAAACATAAAGGAGAAACTTTCATATAATATATATGGTATTTTGGACATATAAAATTTCTAATTTTTAACTCAGGATGGAGTTTAGTTCAGTTGGTAGAGTGCTGCTCTGTATGCTCTGCTGCTCTGGGTTTGATCCCCAGCACTGCAAAAAAATGGGAGAAGGATATGGCAATTCACTTCCAAAGCAATCCCAAGACAATCAGCCATTGAAAACCCTACATACTGTCATTATGAGTAGACCCAACTTGACAGAACCTAACAACAGTTTTTCACTGACTTCAAACAATTACTTCAAATTTCTTTTTATATGTCTATTTTCCCAAGAATGTTGCATTATCTCTATATTTGAATTACCCGTCCTAGTATTTAGTGTGCATCCACACTAATTTTTCTCATTCTAAATGAACAATTAAGTGAAGAAACACTTCATTTACCTTTGAAGAGCAGACTGGATTACTTTTCTCCTGGTTTACCTTTTTGGTGTTAATTTAGCTTACTTATCCATAACTTGGATATTATGTCACACTGTCTCTCCAAGTGGTTGTGATCACTCACTAAGATGAAAATAGAAATCCCTCATATGAAAGACCTCAACATGCACTGCTACAAAACCTTCTAGAAGGGCAGTGACCCTGAGGCTATTGGTATCCAAGAGGTGGCAATGAACCATAAATAGTAGGGTTCATTTAAAGAGATGAAAGATTATGCCTTCGTGTAATAATTTTTTCAACTTGTTAACTATAGGTATGGTTTTGTAAAACAAATATCTCACATACTTCTTTATGTTGCTGATTACAAAATGGCACATACATGTAAGTGTAGCTTTATGATCTCAGCTGTCTTAATGGATGTCAAGTACTGGGAAGATGGTGGGTGCTCTCATCAGGACAAATTGAATTATTAGAAGTTATTCAATTCTACCCTAAGTGACTCTAAACTATGTGCATATGAATTTTAAAGATAAATTTCCCCTGTTTTCCTTTATTTTTAGGATGATCCCAACTTACTTTCCTATAGCACTAATTTTTCTTCTGGTTAACTATGTATTTGAAACCCAAACAGCCAAACCTATAGAATTATACCTATAATTCAAAAGATAATGCATGGTATTCTAAGAGAATCAGATATTGTGATATTGTTTCATTGGGTTTGCCCAGTCTCTTTAATTTATTTATGTGTTCAATTGCTTAGGTATTTTATTGACCAAAAGGGTAAAGAGATGATATAGAATATAATTTTTTAGCTGCATCTCATTGCTAGACTTATATTGCATTTTTTGAAGATGTTATTTTATGGTTTTAAGAAAATATTAAGATCCATGTTAGCAACTCTTACAACTTTAAACCCAGTTAGAATTTGCAACTGTAAGATAATAATTTCTAGTCTATTTGCGTGTTGCTTCCTGCTCCCATAGTCACATCAGACACATTATAATCAGAGTTAATTCTGTATCCTATTGTCTATGTATGAGTTGCCAGGAATTTAACCTCATTCCTGTCTGAGAAAAATTAACTGAACATGACAGTGAATAGATTCCATCTCGATGTCAGGATGAACTTTCCAACAATTTGATCTTTTCAAAAATGAGATGTCCTGATTTGCTAATTAGCCTTGTTTTTCTATCCGTGTTTACCATTTGCATAGATTAAGCTGTGATGAAGTAGAACCTTTGCTGTCTCCTGTGAACCGCTGTGAAGCAAGTTCCAGTCCTCATTTAAACTATCAACTTAAATACATTCAGTTGCAGGATTTTACAGTTATGATTGTTAAATTTTGATTAATTTATTTCAAGTCAATATTATAGTTCATTCAGAATATTATTCATCTTGATTCTATTTCCAGATTTGTCCCAAGATAGGGTACCTGCACATTGAACTAGACTCTTTTCTATGTTTTCATTCCAATTATTAATTAGATCTCTTTCAGAACAGGTAATTCTCTGTCAGCCTTTCCATGTTGGCTTCTCTGGAATGGAGGCATTTGAGTTTATTCACCTTACAATATTATTGTATCACTCAAACTTCACTATTGTACAAAGCTATGCATTTTGAGAATATTTGTCACATAACTTCCTGAAATCAAGATACTCTGAGGCATGAAATCACTATTTGTTGGCTATTTTCTCACAAAACTAAATAAGGTTTATTTGGCATGACTGAATCATTTTGATTTCTTTGTTACTCTTTAATAAATTTCAATGGTATATTCAGCTTTTAGGCTAATTATTTCTAGGGTGGAGGGAAATAAATGAGTGGGAGCATTTGATGTTCCCAAAGACGGAAAGGAAAACACTCGACCTCCTTCTTTAACATGGAAACTGCTGATCACCAGAGGATCTCCGAAGGGCAAGGACAATTTATTCTTATGCATCATTATGAGATCTGATGTTCATATTTATTTATCCATCCTGCATGCAGTGGATCATTAGGTAAAAGGAGATTGAGTGAAGTTATGTGTGTGAGAGAGAGAAGGATGGTGGAAACGAGATCCAAATGCCCCTGTGTGCAGAAAGAAATTGGGCTTTTAGAGGACATAGTGAGTGATCAGAATCACCAACCCTGACTTTAGTGTCTTTAATTTCCAATAACGTATATTTATTTTCAGTGTAGTTTTTTTTTAGTAGCAACTTTTTGCCACTCCTAAAAGTATGATGAGGAAAACAGAGCATGGCAGACAGAATGGATGGGGATAGGGCACTCCTACCAAACTACCAGGACACTTGAAGTTTTAAACTAACCTAATGTAATGCTCTGATTTCAGATGTTAGTAGGTCCCTAATGAAATAAGTTTGCCAAGTTTCTAACAAGATTTTCACCTTTCCCAAAGAAACACTTTGCATAATCAATTAAGCCTTTCCTTGATTTCTTTTTCTTTTTCTTTGCCCATTCTTCTTTATTTCTTAGTCAATGAGCTCAGCCCCAAATGAAAGCTAGAGTTGTATGAACTGAATGAGCTGGAAGTAGTAGCTGAAAGGCGTGCAAATCCAAGCTGGCAAGGTTCAGCTCTTCCGTTCTTGAAGGAGAGGACAACTTCAATCCAAATGGTTTCCTGGGCAATTGTTCGATTATGCTAGGTTTTGTTCCTGGTATGGAACCAGACATTAATAACCCAGCATTTGCCAGTTAAACCAAGAAAATGCTCATGTCTTCTTCATCTTGGGGTGCGTTAGTGCCCATCTGGACTCTTCTTAGTACTGTGGGAACTGGCTGGGAAGGGATTTTGAATCATTTGTGGGGCTTGAGAGGGGAGGGGCAGTCTTCAAGATCTATTTCTTGTTTTACCCCAAAAATTATGTGTCTTAAGCAGTCTAGTTCTAGGTCATCATTAAGTGCATTAAAAAATTCCTGCAAAGTGAGAAGATCTAATCTGAAGATGCTTTTCAAATATAGTGAAATTTTTTATTGCTATATATTATTTATCAAGTTGATAGAATCCTTTGTCTAACACTAACTTCAATTTTTGCTATTTTCTTAGTGTAAAGGCATCTTTTTTATGTCTCAAACATTTTTGAAGATTTTCAAAAAAGTTATTGTGATGGACACTGTGCATATAGGGCTCAATGGCTGAAATGGCCAGGAATGAGACGAATCCATTCCTGATCCTCTATTTTGTTTGTATGCTGCCACTTGCCTGATAATGCTCCATTTTCTAGTTCAAAATAATAAATTATCCATCATTTAAAATTTCTCCTCTGACCCCCCAGGACTGGTGGGTTGCATCCAGGGCCTTGAGCATGCTAGACAATTACTCCATGACTGACCACAGCCCTTTTTTATTTTTTATTTTTGAGAGATGATCTCACTAAATTGCACAGGCTGCCTCTGGCTTCAAACTTGCGATCCTCCTGCTTCCCAAGTGGCTAGATTACAGGCATGTGCCATGGCTCCAAGCTCATTTAAAGTTTGTAGAAGATTTTATTGCAGTATTTATAACTCTTTGACTCTACATATGTAACTACAAAATAGGACCTTAAATCTTTGATATACATTTCAGTTTGCTGAGCTTTTATATAACTCACACTTTTGTAAGATCCTTAAAAAAAAGTGATAGCTCCTTATCAGGCAAATGACATGATAAGCAGAAAATTATAAACTTTGTAAAATGTTTTAATAATTTATACTGTTACTTCACATCAGCTTCTAGAGAGTTTAATGCAAAAAGGAAGATAAACCAATAGTAAATATATCTAAGTCTACTCTAGGCATTTTATATTTTAACCTTACTATTTAACTTTATGATTAAGAACACAGGTGTAGCATGGGGTTAGACAGATCTGAATTCAAACCCTGGTTCTAACACATTGTGATCTTGGGCAAGTTATCGAAATTAAATTAGATTAAATTAAATTAAAGACACTAACAACATTGAATAATCAAACAATTACCATCTTTTTTCATTCTTAAAGAAATTTGTGCTTAGCCAGGCACTGTGGTGCACACCTGTAATCCCAGCAGCTTGGGAGGCAGAGGCAGGAGGATCGCAAATTTGAGACCAGAGGCAGTCTGCGTAACTTAGCAAGACCCTGTTTGAAAAAAAAAAAGTAAAAAAATGGGCTGGGGGTGCAGCTCAGTGGTCCAGCACTTGCAGAGCATACAAGCACGAGGCCCTAGGTTCAATCCCTAGTACCAGGGGGGAAAAAAAAAGAAAAGAAAAGAAAAGAAAAGAAAAGAAATTTGTGTTTTACAAATTTTCCTCAAACTTTCATTTGCCTACAGGTTTACTGGGGAATCTAGACCTTGTAAAAAATGTAAATTCTCTTTTCGCAGGCAAGGGCTGGAACCGGACAGCCTGCCTTCCAACAGATGCCTTTGTTTGGCAATTTTGAGGAAAGAGTTCTTTAGAACAAGGATCCTCAAGCTCCCATCCCCTGCAACACCTCCCTTTACTCGCCTTGGATCAAACTGGGGTGGGGGGTGGCTGTTAGGAACTGGGCCACACAACAGAAGGTAAGGGAAGTGAGCAGTGGGCAAGTGAGAAGCTTCATCTGTATTTACAGCTGCTCCCCATCACTTGAACCATCCAAACCATCCCTGTTCCCCATCCATGGAAAATATTATCTTCGACGAGAATGGTCCCTGGTGCCCAAATGGTTGGGAACTGCTGCTTTATGGCTCTACAAAAACATGTAGTATTTCAATGCCTAGGAATCCTTCAATCACTACCGAAAGCAGTAAAGTGGTCTCTTATTTCTTATTCTTTCATAAGCAAAATCCTTGTTTCTCTAATCAAAATTAACTGGAAGGGTTCCTGGGATTCTTTCTTCATCAATCATTTGAGTGATATTGGCTCCCTTAGTAGGCATTTGGGCCCTTGACTGTGGGACAGTCTTTTACACTGTGTTAGTTCTCAAAGCCTTTCACAATGCCACTTTGAATATTTATTTGGCTCTTCTAACATAATAATAACTCAGTGTGTCACAGAGAATATCCAGTGGCTTCTAAACCAATGTTATCCTAAATCAGTGGTTGTTTCTGAAATAGGTATTTGCTCTTCCAACTTCACAATTTTATTAAAACTTCTCTTATTAGGACTACTTTGTTGTTGTTGTTAGGTGCCATCGAGTTGGTATCCGACTCATAGCGACCCTCTGTACAACAGGAGAAACACTATTGTCAGTGCTTCTCTGCTGTTCATAGGGTTTTCAATGGCAGATTGATTTTTGGGAGGGGGTTGCCAGGTCCTTCTCCCAAGCCTACAGCTTCTGGTGTTCCCAGGCGGTCTCTCATTCAGGTACTAACCAGGCCCGACCCTGCTTAGCTTCCGAGATCTGACGGGATCGGATGCCACAGGGCTACCGCTTCAGGCATTAGGACTACTAATGATGTCCTATTGCTGACTCCTGTGGGCACCTATCTGTAGAATTTAACTTTGTTTATCATTTCTTCTAGAAAATTCCTATTTGATTGATTTCTATGGCTTGACTCTGACTGTCACTCCTAATCCACTTACATAAGCATGAGAATTCTTCCCTCTTGCTTATGTCTTCAGTTCTTAATGTCTTCTTTTTCTATGGTTTCCTTGCACAGTCTCAGCTCCTCCAAATAACTTATTTTCACTATGCATTGATTTCTATCTCTAGACTCACACTCTCTTCTAGATTCATATCTACTATGTGTTTCAACCCAAATATCCTCCTGGTGCCTCAAATTCGATATGACCATAGAGAATTTCACTACCTTTCCTTAACTTTAGTTATGTAACTTCTTCAAGCCTCAGTTATGATCTGAAAAGTAGGATTGGTAAAAGAATATAAATTGTCAGATTTTCTGAGAAGTAAATTACATTTAACATATATCAGATGCTTGGAACACTACTAGGACAGAACTCAGTAATTTGGACTGCTTATGAAATTATTCATGAACTCTCATTCTATATCTTGACATCTTATCTATGGACTAAGCATCAGAAATCTGGGAGATCTCTTAGATTTCTTCTCCCATAAAATATTCCACTAATTTGTTAAGTTCAGTAGGTTTTATCTCCTAAGTAAGTTATTCTCTTTTTTTCCTTCATGCTCTTTTCAATATCACATTTTAAGTCTTTGCAATTTGTCAGCAAGGCTATGTCGATGGCTCTCTATCAGTCTCCTTGGCTCCAGCCTTATGGTTCTCCATTACTTATTGCCTAGTAAGCATTGTCTCAGAAATTCACATCTGACTTTTGTGGTCTTCCTTTGCTCAAAAATTTTCACAACTCCATATTTCTTAAAGTGTACACATTACTGTATTTCTCATGTAACTTATATATGAGAAGCAAAGAAATAGATTAGTCTCTTCTATATCTTTAGTTCCTTTCCTATTTCCCAGTTTTTTTCATTGATGCTACAATGGTTAACTAATTGGTGATTTCTGGAATAAATCAAACTGGAATCCCGAATGTTCTTACTTCTTTCACTAACTCTGTTATTCAAGACTAAATTCAAAGTTAATTTCCTTTGGAAGCTTTCCTTAAGACTGTGAATATACTTAATGAACTGTTAAATTCTTATTTAAGGAAGCTTAATTATAGCAGTTTTCTCATTTTGTTGTTGTCGGTAGGTGCTGTCGAGTCAGTGTCCAACTCATAATGACCCTACGTCCGTACAACAGGTGAAACACCATTGATAGTGTTTTTCTACTGTTCATAGAGCTTTCAATGGCTGATTGATTTTTGGGAGTGGGTTGCTGGGTCCTTCTCCCAAGCCTACAGCACCTGGTGTTCCCAGGCTGTCTCCCATCCAAGCGCTAGCCAGGCCCGACTCCGCTTAGCTTCTAAGATCTGAAGGGATTGGCCGCCACAGTAGTATGGGTACAGGCCTTTACTATGTATATATGTTTAATTGGCAGTACCTGGGAGTTGAACCCAGGACCTCACACATATTAGGGAAGTCCTCTACCACTGAGGTATACCCTTACTCCTTTTTAAATTTTTTATTTTGAGACAGGATCTCACAAAATTTTACAGACTGCCTAAGCCTCCAGCGTAACTGGAATTATAGGTGTGTACAATTGTGCCTGGTTTTCTCATTCCTATTGAGTTATAAATGTTCTTTATGTATTCTAGGAAAAAATCACTTGACAGCTCTATGTTTCATAAACATATAGTTATATAATTGATATTTGTATATTGATATTATATCTTGCAACTTTACCAAGCTCAGCTCTCCAGTTTTGGTAGCTTTTTGGATGATTTCATTATATTATAAATAATATCCTATTCTTTGCATTCTCTTTGGTAATTCTACATATCTAATTGAGAAACCTGGTACAGTCTTTTGGGTTTAATCAAACTTTACTGGGTAAAGAGTTTCTGTAATTTTTTTGCTGTCATGAATAATAATTATGAAGCAAGTTCATTGTGCAGCTGTCTACATTCCAGGAGAATACTCTAAACACTAAACACTTCTATGTTCCAAGATCAGCTAGCACCAGTCTGGTGACAGAAAATTCATACAGAAAGTATCTGGAGACAGAAAATTACTCTCAGGCAGCAAAAGATAACAAAAGCTTCGAATTCATAGCAAACCAGCCCCACAGGGCTGGTGAAACCTGTCCAGGACAGATGGAGTCTATGTCTATGCATTCCAAATTGCACTGAATCCAAGGAACCCCTGAAGACTACTCTACCCAAGGTCTTATTCA
>VMDO01041192.1:0-11383 GCA_007922755.1 Pedetes capensis
TTCCCAGGCCATTTTTAAATTTTTATTTTGCTGCCTCAAGCCTTGAACTTACTATCCTTTTGCCTTTGCCTCCCAAGTCTGTGGAATTATAGGTGTGTGCCATCCTGCTAGGTTCATACAGTAATAATTTGTAATTAAAGGAGGGAAGGTCTTTCTCCTGATTTCCTTTGTTCCAGGTGAACTAATTGCCTTTTTTACTCATGATGGTATGAGGCCTTCTTTCCTCAGCAGGGACCTATAGAAGAATGGGGAAAAAGGCCTAGACCTAGACCCTCCTGGTTCTTATTATCATTTTATAAGTGGGATACAATGTTTAAAGATTTGCATTTTCATTTAGTTCTTATAGCAACCACTGACTTGATGCAAGTGAAATTATGGTCTGTTTCTTTTCTATCTTTCATGCGGTAGTTTCATTATCAAATAAATAAATAAATAAACCATACAAACAATGCTGTTTTTCTCTCTATATAAAATTGTGGCCAAGATTTTGTTTCAATGTTTTGCTTTTCCAAACATTGTTTTTGTCTCGTATGCAGATCTCAGTGCCATTAAATATTCCTTAAAAACATGTTTTAGACAAGTTCAATACATCCACATATGAAAGTAAAATAGTTTTATTATTTATTCTTCTGGTAATAGATAATTTAGCATAAACAATAGACTATCAAAGGAATAGTAGAAAAAGTAGAATTGAACCATTAAAAATCAAGTTTTTAGGGTACTTAATAACCACAGAAAATCTTCATGATATAAATGAAAAAGCATACTAATACTTAGAATTGCTTCAAAGAAGTGAAATATTAAGTAAAGATCTACACAAATATGTACAGGATCCATATGATGAAAATTACAACTGTTAATGCAACAAATTAAAACAGACCTAAAGAAATGGAGAGAAACCATACCCTGTAGTGGATGCCTTATAATCCCAGAGACTCCAGCAACTGAGGCAGGAGGATCACAAGTTCAAGACCAGATGCAGCCTGCACAATTTAGGGAGAAACTATCTCAAAATAAAAAATAAAAAGCGGGCTGGGGATGCAACTCAGTGGAAGATCATTTTCCTAGCATATGCAAAGCCCTGGGTTCAACCCCTCATTACTGAAAAGAAAAAGAGTGGAGAGACATACTATAATAATGGATTGAAAGACTCAACATAGGAAAAATATTAGTTCTCTAATAATTGATGTGTAAGTTTAATGCAAGTTCCATGAAGATTTGAGCAAAGTTTTTCATAAACATACACAAAGTTCTTAGATGTATATGCAAAAGAACAATAATGAGAATATGTATAATAATTTTCAAAGGGAAGTATATGACTAAATGAATCATTCTAGCTGATGTTAAGACCTTATTGTATGGCTACTATAATCAAGGAAATGCTGTGTTTGCAAATTAATGAACACATAGATCAAACAGAAAAGAGAACCCAGAAACAGAGTCATGCAAATGAGTTCCACTGATTTTTGACAGAGATGTAAAAGCAACTCAATGGACTAATCAAACAAACACATGGTGCTGGAGGACTCAGACACCTATAGGGGGAAAAGGTGATTGACCTAAGGCTCATTTATAAAAATTAACTCAAAATGGAAACTGGCTAAAATGTAAAATGTAAAACTTTTACCAGAGTCATAGGGGAAAAATCTATGGGATCTGGTGCTAGATGAAATTTTCTCATACTTGATACAAAAAGCAGAATTGCTAAAAACAACAGTGGGCATTTTCTCATGTGTGTCATGGCTTTATGAACTTCTTCATTTGAGAACTCTCTATTCAGTTCCTTTGCCCACTTGTGTATTGGATTATTTGTTGTCTCGGGAGTTGCTTTCTTGAGTTCTTTGTAAATTCTGGAAATTAGTCGTCTTTCAGATGTGTAGAATGCAAAGATTTTCTCTCATTTCATTTTCCTTAACTGTGTTGATTGTTTCCCTTGCTGTACAGAAGCTTTTTAATTTCATGTAATCCCATTTATCTACTGTTATCAATTTTCCTGAGCAATTGGAGTCTAAAGGAAATGCTTTCCTATGCCCAAATGTTCAAGCATATTGCCTGTCTTTTCTTCTAGTTATGTTAAGGTTTCTGGTTTTATGTTGAGGTGATGAGAAAATGTTCAATATTCCTAGCCCTTAGGGAAATGTAAATCAAAACAACTCTGAGGTTTCACCTTACTCCGGTAAAAATGGCCAAGATCAATAAAACAAATAACAAAGATTGTCGAGGTTGTGGAGGAAAGGGAGCCATCTTACATTGTTGGTAGGGCTGTGAATTGGTTCATCCATTTTGGAAATCAGTGTGATGATGCCTCAGAAAACTAAAAATAGGACTGCCATACAACTCAGATATACCACTACTGGGAGTATAGCCAAATGGAGATGAGTCATCATACCATAGAGACACTTGCATCTCTATAATAAATGTAGCACTTTTTATAACAGCAAGGATATGGAATCAACCAAGGTGCCCATCAACAGAAGAATGGGTAAAAAGATTATGGTACATATGCACAATAGAATATTACTCAGCAGTTAAAACAAATGAAAAATGTCATTTGCAGCAAAATAGATGGAATTGGAGAACATCATCTTAAATCAATGAACACAAGCCCACAAAGAGAAATACTGTCATTCATTCATATATGGGTACTGAATCATAGTCAAAGGAAGGAAAAAATCCTATACATAAATTGAAATATAAAAAATTCAATTAAATTTAGCATAGAAGGGACAATTTAAGGTGTGGAAAGGAGAGAGGGATCTAGCAGAGGGAAGCAAAGATTGGAGATGGGTTGGGGAGGAGGGTCAATGTGGAGGGATGAAGGAGGAGAGGTCAATCTCCATGTAAACAGCACAAATTCATGAGTATGTTGGAGAAATAGGGGAAGATAATCCAAAAAAGTATCAAAGTTTAACTACAAACTAGCCATAAGCCTCCATAAACTTTGTAGGTCAATGAAAATGTTGCTACAAGTGATATAAAGGATGCGTAATGGAAAAAGCCATTGCTGTACTACTCTACCCCATCATCATTTACTAATAAAGGGAGAAAAAAAGAAACAAGGCACACACCTGGTAAATCCAACCTCAATATTTAAAAATGCTCTGTGAGAACCTACTTTAAGAGGATGAATACACAAGCTACAGGGAGGAAGAAAATACTTGCAAATCATATATGCAATAAAAGTCTTTCTTTTGGGGTAGGGTACTTGGAGTTTGAAACTAGGGCCTTATATGTACTTTGCAAGTGCTTCAGTACTGGATTGAACCCTTACACCATTTATTATTATTTTTTATTTTAAATCAGAGTCTCTCTAACTTATGCAATTTGCCTCTGGCCTCGAACTTGTGATCCTCTTGCCTTACCTCCTGAGTCATTGGGATTAGAGGTGTACACCACTGTGCAAAGCTACAATAAAAATTTTGTATCTCAAAAATACTTAAAAAGGCAGAAAATGTAGCTTAAAAATAGCCAATTATACAATTAGGCAATAACAAAAAATAAACTTTTCATCAAAGATTCTGTACAAATAGAAAATAACCAAACAAATAAATAAGGAGCCATCATTTCCCCATTAATACATACAATAAAAATATTTAACAAAAAAGAAATGTAAGTTATGACCACACAGAGATATATCACTACACATCTTTTAAACGCGATAAAATAAAAAGTAATGATAATACAAAAGTGTGGCCATGATGCATAGATACTGGTTTCCTCATACTTTAATAGTAGAACATAAAATGTTGTGTTCCCTTTGGAAATAATTTTGTGGTTTCTTACTAAATGTAAACATGCAGTAGAAATCACCAAATAAACCAATATACAAACCTGCAATTATAGCCTTAGGCATGTATCCTACAGATATAAAGTTATGTTCACATAAAACTCTGAACATAAATAATAAAGTTTTATTCATAACAGATAAAATTTTGAAACAAAGCACATGTCTTTCTAAGAGTAAATGATCAAATAAAGTGCAGCCTATCCATATAATGCCATTGAAAACCCTATGAAGAGTAGAGAAACACTGACAATAGTGTTTCCCCTGTGGTACAGAGGGTCGCTATGAGTCGGATACCGACTTGACAGCACCTAATGACTAACTACCCATATAATAGAATTGTTGTTGTTGTTAGGTGCCATCCAGTCAATATCCAACTCATAGCGACCCTACGTGCAACAGGCAAAATACTACTGTCAGTGCTTCTCTGCTATTTGTAGGGTTTTCAATGTTGGATTGATTTTTGGGAATGGGCTGCTGGGTCCTTTGCCCATATAATAGAATAATAACCAGTAATTAAGATGAACAAATTATGGATATACACCACAATTTGGATGAATCTGAAGTGAATTACACTGAATTTTCAGTGCAAATTTCTAAAGATTACACACTGTATTACATTTACTTTAGAGTCTTGATAACAAAATTTATAGTTTAGTGGTTTTCGGGGATTATGATCTGAAGGAAGAGGAATCTGGCTATAGCTTTAAATGAGTATCACAAGAATCCTTGTAATGGAACTCCTTTTATCTTATTTCTTGATATTTATGATACTAGTCTATAAATATGTTAAAGTGCATAACACTAAATGCACACATGCACGCGCACACACACACACACACACACACACACTCTCTCTCTCTCTCTGTCTCTCTCTCTCTGTCTCTCTCTCTCAAATGAGTCCCTGTGTAACAGGTGAAATATGGGTAAATTTAAAAGATCTTTTTTCCATGTCAATTTCATATTGTAGCTCTGTTCTATATTAATGGTATATGTTTCCATTGAGAAAAATTAGGTAAAAGTCTGCAACATTTTACTGTACTATTCTTACATTTTGTTTGAATTTACAATTATCTCAAAATAACTTTTTTTAAAGATAAAGAAGCAGATGGACTGGAGGTGTATAGGTCAGTGGTAGAGCAATTATCTAGCATGTGTGAGATGCTGAGTTCAATCTTCAGCAGAGCAGAAAAAAATAAAAGAAAAGGAAAGAAAAAGAAAAGAAAAGGGAATAATAATGAAGTAGAGCTATGGTATGTAATAGATAGGAATAAAAATATAATGCAGAAAATTATACGATAGCATTTCTTGTTAAAGTAAATAATAAGAATCCTACTGTAAGTACAGGAAATATTAGTTATGCAACATTGGGTAAATAATCTAGTCTCTCGTGTTTCAGTTTTATCAGACAAAAATAAAACATTTGGTAAAATTAACCTATAAATTTCTTCTTGCTCAAAATTTCTATGGCTCAATGAAAATGAACAACTGCAAAAGAGGTTAAATTTAAAAGTGGCTTTGAGGCATAATCAGTAAACCACTAGGTATAAAATAAGAGAAAACACAACTAGGTAATTTGAGGGCAAAATGGCAGAGAACTTTATAACCTACATATACAGATTTTTGTTTTCTCTCTTGGATAATTCAGAATTGTAGAGATTTATGGAGTTGCTTAATTACTTGCAAAATTCTAATCTTCTAGTATTTTGATAGGGTTGAATGTGACCCCTGAAGAGAAGAATAAATCCCTTTAAATTTGAGGAGTTAAATATATCTTGAATAAAGTTTTGGCTCTCCACATGGAAGGTGTTAGGATTTGATAATGGATTTTATGCCTGGGGAAATTCATTCAACCACATATCAAAGATTCCTCCTTACTACTATTTTGAAGATAGAGACTGGTGATTTTAAATCAATCATATGTTCTATTAGTTTCTTGATTCCTATATACAATTATCAATTTTCTTCTGGTTTTCCCAAAATAGCTTTTTAAAGCTATAAAGTGATGGCTAAATTCAGTATACAGAAAGAAAAACCTAGTATCTCATGGAGTGTAATGAACGAGCACTAAAAGACATGTGTATTGTTATTAAGCTCAGTTACCAAATTGCAGGTTCTGTGACAAGTTAAAATTATTTTAGGGACTAGTCCTAGGGTTTTTCTTCCCTTGAGGCATGAATTACTTACATAAAAAGGTCAATAACGCAATAGACTCCCATGAAAAACACTTAAGAGAGCTAAAAAAATTATCTTCAAATAAAGGCTTTGGATTATTATGAAATTGATTAAATGTAATTTCTGTGAGTGTGAACTGAAACAAAACATAGATATAAAGTGAAAATTATACTAGACACAAAATGAAAACTTTCAAGATATTCATTAGCCAGTTGCTCTCCAATCCCACAGCGGAGTCAACAACTTTAGACCATGCATCCTTCTCAGTACTAGGTGAAGAAAGGGAGGTATGAGCTCACTCCAAGAAAATTAAGCTATACCTAAAAGTGTGAAGACGAAGAAAATAATTTTAAAAATTGCCCCAGACTTCATCACTCATATGTATATTCCAGGAAATATGGCAATCAGTTTACATTCCTGTGTTGTTTAGAATTCCATGTTGCATTATTTCATATAGATGCAAAATTATGACAAATGTACATGCTTGGGAAAGGTAGTCTTTTAAAACAAAGCAATCAAAATTTTTAAATATTTCTCCAGTGGAATGCTACTTATTGTGCTCTAAACAAACTAGGAAATGCTCAGAAAAATAAATAAATTGGTATGTCTACCTGTTTAATGGCCTGCAGCCGTAGCCCTGTGGAATCGGATCCCGTCAGATCTTGGAAGCTAAGCAGGGTGGGGCCTGGTTAGTACCTGGATGGGAAACTGCTGGGAACACCAGGTGCTGCAGGCTTCGGAGAAGGACATGGCAATCCCCGCCCAAAAATCAATCTGCCATTGCAAACCCTATGAACAGCAGAGAAGCACTGAAAATAGTGTTTCCCCTGTTGTACAGAGGGTGGCTAAGAGTCGGATACTGACTCCATGGTACCTACAACAACAAAAATACAGCTACAAATATATATCTTACTTGGAGGAGGAGAGAATTAAGTCCAGGCCTTAGACTTGAAGCTCATTTCCAGGACCACCATGGTGAAACTCAGTGCTGGGAAAAATCCCTGCAACAGCCACTGCCACACCAATATCTGCAGATTGAACTGCGGTAAAAGTGTTAAATCAGACAGTTGACTGCTTCTACCACCCCTCTTCTAACCTCCAGTAGTAGGGATGGAAACAAGATTCCACCCTCTGATGAGCAAAGAACAAAAAGTAGCACAAGGCTATGTCTTAGAGCTCAATGGAAGTCTGTTATCTTGAGAACTAGTACGTAATGGAAACTGAAGTCCCCATATGCAAGCCAGAGCTCATAGGAGCCTATAGATTTACCCCAGCATCCGAGGGAGACTTGTGCACGCAAGAAACAGAATCAAGTTATAGTTTCTCACATTTCAGGCCTTAGAATGGGCTTGGAGGACACCTGCCCACCTCCAAAGACCATGCATGTCCCCATGGGTGTGAAACCCGAATGTGACCCAGAATAGCATTAGGCTGAGTGGCCAAGAGATGATCTCCACCCCTTCACCTCCATCCTTGGGTACTACAGCCAGCACCAGGCCATTGATCCCAGGTGGAAGCTGTAGAACTGACTTGTCAGAAGGAAGAGAACAACAATAGGGCAGACTCATGTTTTGGCCTGCATCATAGCCAGCTGTAGGTGGCATAGGCCTCCGTGCACCCTTGAGAAAGTTCAGATACTTGTAGCTATGTAACTTGGGCGGGGCCCATCTTAATATCAGCCTGGATGGTGAAAAGACTGCTTTCACCAACACTACCCCAACCTCAGGCAGCATAGCATGTTGAAAGACCCCATCTACTGGGGGTTGGTCAGATTTTTCCCTGGAAATTAAAGCTGGGCTGGTAAAACCTGTCACTGGGAAGTTCCTAATGACACACATATCCAAGATATGAAAAGGCCAAAGGTAACCAGTCAAATTTAACTTCCCAAAGATATCTTATTTATAATCACACTCTCACAAGTGAAAGATAAACAGATTTTCAACAGTAGAAGAGAAAAGAATTAAATAAAACATAGAGTTGTCGCAATTCACCTGATAAAGGTAGGAGCCTTATAACTCAGGAGAGTGGCATGCGATTTTCCCAGTACTGAACACAGTAAAGCTATCCTTTATTAATGAAGAAGGGATATAAATTTTTCTAAGACAAACAAACCTGAGAGAACATTTCTTCACTGAGCCTATTGTACAGGAAATGCTAAAGGAAGTTCTTTGAACTGAGACAAAAAGAAAAAATAAAACATGCAAAGTATAAAACCTATTGGTAGGCGTAATTAAATGAACTAACTCATAATGTGGTAATATTGTAGGCATAGTCTGTAAGTCATTTGTACATTTAGTATGAAGACTACAAAACAAGACAATTTAAAATAATAACTACACAAATATGTTAATCAATGGGAAATATAACAAGATGTAACGTGGGATTCCAAAAAGTTTTAATGTCGAGAGGAATAGAAGATAACTAGAGAGTTTTCCTATGACTATATATTCTCCTTTTTGTTTCTATTTTTATTTTTAGGATCATGTTAAGTTGCATTAATGTTAAAATAGCTTCCTATAATTAAAAGAGGATTCTGTAAGTTTCATGATAAACACAAAGAAAAAAATCTGTAATAGACAAACAAAAAATACTAAGTAAAGAATCAAAAGACACTACTAGAGTGATACACTTAACCATCAAAGAAGAATATAAGGGAGGAAGAAATAAGGAGCTACAATGTTTTTCTTCTCCAATTAGAAGACTTAGAGTGACTAAATGGATAAAAATATAGGAACCAACTCTACATTGCTTGCAATAAACTCTCTTCACCTCTAGGGACACACATAGACTGAAAGTGAATGAGTTAAATAACGAGACAATCAGATTCTAAAGACCACCACCACTTCAGATTAAGTTTAAGAAATAGATATTGAGGAGGAGGCACCCCACCACCCTGTGCTCAGCCTGTCCCCACCTTGGGCACAGTGGCTGCTAACCAACTCCACCACAGCCTGCAACTCGGCCTCCATCCTGGACCTGCCCAGGTTCAGTCCTGCCTTCTGCTCTGTGCTTCTGATCTGGAATTGTGTGAGTTTGTCTAATATGCCTGCCCTGCCACCACGACATGTGCCTACCTTGGCTCTATGGATAGAAATCCTCTAACTTCTGCTTCACTTGGAGTGAGGAGCGGACAGAAGAGAAATAGATGTGACTCTTGGTATTTGTATTTCTACACCCTGCCAGACCCATATAGCTCTGCCCCCAGCACCTTTGGGATAGTGAACCAGAGAATGGGAAACTGAGGGGTGGAGAGCTCAGGACGAAGATAAGAGTTCCACGAGCTGTTGGTCCACTGAACCTACAAGATCTGACTAACAACTAAGCCCATTAAGAGTCGAGTAGGGCTGGTGAACTACAGTAAGTGCTCCACAGACTAGATAAGGAAGGAAGTACATCACACCCAGTAGTCAACCTAGTGTCTGCGATCTCAGGGATCAGAGGGAATCTGAATGGGACAGAACTAAATATAGAGTCTGCAATGGATCCTTGTCTATGGTTCTGAAGCTGTAAAATATGCGGCTGAGGAGTGAAAATTAAGCACCAGAGATTCAGCACCACACAAACTCAAAGGAATAACAGAGGGAGAAGTTCAGCACCCTTAGGAGAGACAAAATCTATTTCCCGGACCATATTATGGGCAAACTAAGTAAACAAACAAGAAACACAAAGGGGCAGGATGGATCTGAAGACCCCATAGACCAACCCCCCCCCCAACAAATTCCTCTAATGAATCTCAACTCCTAGAGATCTCAGAATTTGAATTCAGAGGTACGGTTATAAATATGCTAAGAGAAATCAAAACCAATACCACCAACACCCTTGAAATCCTTGAAAAGAAGGTATCTCACCCGGAGTCCTTTCTATCCTCCCAGCTAGAAATGATTAGGAGAAATCAAGCAACGATCATCGAAATGCAAACTAAACTAAATTAGTTGAATTCTGAAAATAATCCTTTTCATCAAGACTGGATGAATCTGAGCTAAGGATCTCTGATTCTGAAAATGCCATCCAAGAATTTAAATACATACAGTCAGAAATGGGAACAGTGATGAAGCAATTAAAAAAAGATTTCCAGGAAACCTCAGACAGAATGAAAAAATGAAACTTAAGAATTCAGGGTGTCCCTGAAGGAGAGGAAAGGCCCACCAGAGGTCTAGAAAATCTAGTATATGATATCCTCAAGGAAAACTTCCCAGAGATAAACCAGGATGTGGATACATACACAACTGAAACATTCAGGGCCCCATCCGGAGTAGATCAAAAGAGGTCATCCACAAGACATAGTATAGCTCGAATGCTTTCATTAGAAACCAGGGAGGCTAGCCGGGCATGGTGGTGCACACCTGTAATCCCAGCGGCTCGGGAGGTGGAGGCAGGAGGATCGCAAGTTTGAGACCAGAGGCAGTCTGCATAACTTAGTGAGACCCTGTCTCAAAAAGTAAAAAAAATTGGATGGAGGTGCAGCTCAGTGGTCCAGCACTGGCAGAGCATGCAGGTGCGAGGCCCTGGGTTCAACCCCCAGTACCACAAAAAATTAAAAAAAAGAAAAGAAACCTGGGAGCCTATCCTGAAAGCAGCAAGGCAGAAACCACATATTACTTTTAAAGGAAACCTATTAAAATTATCGCAGACTTCTCCATAACAACATTGAAAGCTAGAAAGGCTTGGACATAGGTAATTCACATCCTAAAAAAGAATAATCTCCAACCAAGATTATTATATCCAGGAAAATTATTTTTGAAAATAGAAGAAGAATATAAGACATTTCATGTTATTGATACATTCAAATGATTTGCAACCACCAAACCAGCCCTATAGAGGATTGTAAATCAATTACCACATCCAGGAGAGGTAAGACAACCCTATATAGGAAACCAAATACTTGGTTAGCTGACATGAGTGCAATCCAAGAAAGGAACAAAATAATCATGATTCATGTACCAGTAACATGTAATGATTGGATGAATAACAATAGATACTACTCAATAATCACTATTAATGTAAATGGTCTTAAGTCACCAATTAAAAGACAGAGACTGGCTAATTATATTAATAAACATAAACCTTCAACATGTAGTATTGAAGAAGCTTATCTAACTCAGAAAGACTGCAATAGACTGAGAATTAAGGGTTGGAAAACAATATACCAAGCGGGTTTGGGGGGCAAAAAAAAAAAAGCAGGCCTTGCAACTCTAATATCCGGTAGATTAACTTTGAATCCAAAGCTAATTAGAAGAGACAAAGAAGAACACTACATTTTAGTAAAAGGAACAATCAATCAGGAAACAATAATGCTCCTAAATATTTACACCCCAAACACTGGGGCACTTGCTTTTGTAAGACAAACTTTATGGAATATAAAGAACTTTATTGGAACAGAAACAACAATAATGGGAGACTTCAATGACCCAATTTTGTCAAGAG
>VMDO01041193.1:0-11382 GCA_007922755.1 Pedetes capensis
CTATAGGATTTAAGAATACTATTATAAGAGAAAAAACTACTCATAAAAAAGATGGACAATATAATGTAGCATTCTATAACATGACATTTCTCTTTTACTTTATACCTTTAATTTTGGAGATGTAGCAACAGGGAAAAAATTTATCACAGAATTACTGCTAAAAGCCCATCAAATGGAAATATGTCCCTATATAAGCATGATTCTTCTTAGCTTCAAAATAAGACACTCCCCTCTTCCTCCATTTGTTACAATTCATAAAGTTATTGAGTTCTGTGTACTGTGGCACATGTCTGTTATCCCAGCTACTTGGGAGGCTGAGTCAGGAGGATTGCAGGTTTGTGGCCAGAGGCAGCCTGCACAATGTAGCAAGACGCTGTCTCAAAAATTAAAAGGGGGCTGGGGTGCAACTCAGTGGTGGACCATTTGCTTGTTATGTTCACAGCCCTAGGTTCATCCCCCTGGTACTGAAAAAATAATTACTGAGCAGTTACTATGTGGAGATACAAAAACAAAATAAAGTCTATACTTTAGTAGAAAGCTTAATCTTGTAGAAGATACAGACATATAAAGCTGTAATTTCAATAGAGTGTCATCCATGTTATGATAGAAGTCTATTTATGGTGCTATACCAGCATATACAAGGAGCTCGTTGTTGTTAGGTGCTGTCGAGTCAAATCTGACTTGTAGCCACCCTATGTACAGCAGAACAAAAGACTACCCAACACTGTGCCACACACATGATCTTTTTATGTTTGAGTACATTGTTGCAGACACTATATCTTATATATTGAGTCATGCCACATGAGCAAAAGGAGGTTCTAGGGGCTTTATTCCATTTCTGTCATTAAGGTTGACCCTACTTTGAGGAAGCAACTCTTCCCCAGTCATCTCTTAAATACTTTCCAGCCTAATGGACTCATTTTCAGGCACTATATTTGACAGTGGGCTGGTGTTTAGCTTAGTTGGTAGAGTGCTATTCTGCACTTTCTGATGACCTAAGTTCAATCCCCACCACCACAAAAATGGGAGAAGGATGTGGCAGTACACTCCTGAAACAATCCTGGAACAATCAGCTATTGAAAACCCTATGAGGGTCCCTATCAGTTGGACCCAGCTCAATAGCACCTAACAACAACAACAAAAACATATCAGAAAGTGCTTCTCTGCTATTCTTAGGGTTTTCAGTGGTTAATTATTTCAGGAGTGGGCAGCTAGGTCCTTGTTTCTAGTCTGTCATAGTCTGGAAGGTCAGCTAAAACCTGTCCACCATACGTGGCCCTGCAGTATCTGAAATACTGGTGGCATAGCTTTCAGCATCACACCAACGCACAATCCCCCACAGCATGACAAGCTGACAGACACGTGGGGGATACCAGGAGCAATTAGCCTTAACTAGAGCTCAGGAGAGGCTTCTTATAGGAAATAATGACTGATGTTAATTTCTTTTAGGATGAATAAGAGTTAACCAAGCAAAGGAAAAGCGGGTATAGGATTGTTCCACATAGAAAATCGGGAAGATCTGAAGTGGTGTGGAACTAACAAAAAACTATGAAATGAAGTTGGAATAATAAATAAGATTGTTTTTACAGAATTCTTGAACCAAGAAAACATGAAAAGTAGATCATTGCACTAATTTTTAAATTCCCATCATAGAGAATGAAAATATTTACATCTTTAGTTGATATTTAATAAGGTTAAATGCTCCCATTTATACAATACTCCTTAAAAGAAAATTTTAATCTACTGCAGTGCTTGAATTATATTATGTGGATATTTTCATAATTATGGCTGTATTTTAATGCATTACTTTAAGAAACTTAACCTGTATATTTTCCAAATTTATTGAATTAAAATAAATTCTGAATAGAACTAATTAGGATTTTTTTCATTTGAATCTCTTTTTGTATCTATTGGTTATCTTGTTTTTCTCCTTTGTAGAATTGCTGTACCTCAGCCAGAAGCTTCTCCACAAACAAAAGGAAATAAACCAGGCACATCAAGTATGTTCCAATATATGTTGCTGCTGTTTATTATTTGTGAAAACTTTATGGAACCCTGTTATATACACATTACTATTTGATTTGATTCTGCATTGCTCTGTCATACCTGCTATAGTAAAATAGAAGTACATTATATTTGTTTAGGTCATTGTCAAAAGTACCACTTGGTATCATCTCCAAAGTGAAAGTTACTATAATAATGGTTACTAGAGGCTGAAAGGGCTGGGATTTAGCTCAGTGGTTAGAGCGCTGCGCTGCAGTCTCTGAGGTCCCGAGTTCAATTCCCAGCACCGCAAAAATGGGAGAAGGGCCTGGCAATCCACTCCCAAGGCAATCCCGAAACAGTCAGCCATTGAAAACCCTATGAGGGTCGCTATGAGTCAGATACTGACACGACGGCACCTAACAACAACAACAACAAAGAGGCTGAAAATGGGACCAAGGAGAAAAGATGGTTATCAGGTAAAAGGGTGCAGTTGACAGAAGGAATAACTTCTGATGTTCTTTAGCACAGTGGAGTACGATTGATAATTTATATTTCATAATATCTAGTACATATTTTAGTGGTCCCAACAAAATGATAAATGTTTGAGGTGATAAATATGTAAGTTATCCTTACCTGATCATTACAAATTGTGTTGTTGTTGTTAGGTGCCATCGAGTCAGTATCTGACTCATAGCGACCCTCATAGGGTTTTCAATGGCTGACTGTTTTTCGGGGTTGCCTTGGGAGTGGATTGCCAGGTCCTTCTCCCACAAATTGTGTACATGTATTAAAACACCACAATGTACTCAATAAATATGTACGATTCTGTGTTAATCAAATTTTTTATTTTAAAAAGAAGTAAACTACATGAGCAGCTGCTGTGTATTAAAATGGTAAGACATATTTGTAAAAGAACTTAGCCATAAACATAGAGATGCTGTTGGTTAGAAACAGTCCATTAACCTTGAGTAGAAAGCAGGAAACACTGACAAGCAGAGCTCAAAGTTAAGGTTTATACTTTCAGGAACCAGGGCAAGTGTGTGTAGGAGAGAAGTGGTTACAGTCTCATCAGTCTTCCTTGTGATTGTGGCCATGTTTGAAGTGTAGACTTGTGATCCTGTCTGCTGCTAAAAGTGAGTTGACCTTGCAAGTTAAATAAATATTGATAAGTCTAGATTCACAGTATACTTTAGACTAATCTTATGAGTGACATTCCAAGAAATAACAAATTCTGAAACCAAAAATAACCTTAAATTGGCAGTTTTGCCACTTGATTCTTTGTAATTCAATGGACTTTGCTAGGAAATTCAAATGTTACATTATTTGAATACTGCCCAACAATGTTTGCTGATGTTTTTCATTGTTTATTTGTTATAAATCACAGTTCCTTGAAAAGTCCGCAAAATATTTTCCTTGTTAACAGAAGAAATTACCTCACATTTGGCAGCATTCATCCTATTGTCCATTTGGAGGTGCTCTTGTACACAGTCTTAAAATATAACTGGAGTCAATGCAAAATGAAAGCAATTTTTCTTCATGTACAGTGTCATCTTTCACATTAAAATGACTTTTATTGGCATTTTTGCATTAATGTGCCTACTATCAAATATCTATACTATCAAATATTTATATCAGATGCAGATCATTTGTCACAATAAATGGGTTAATAGTAAGTTTTAAAAAGTGAAAATAACTATAAACAAACATACCAGTTTTTTTCTTTGATAGCAGTGCATCCCTGCTGGGTTAACTGATATGAATTGAACATTGGGTTCATTTCTGAAGTGATTTCATACTACAATTTAGTTCTGGTAGAGTGTTTAGAGTGGTTTGGCATGAACCAGATATGTTTTTTTTTTCAGTATTAGTGGTTAACCCAAGGCCTCACACATGCTAAGCAAGCACTCTACCACTGAACCACATCCGCAGACCCCACTTTTTAATTATTTTAAGACAAGGTATTGCTAAGTGGCACAGTCTGGCCTCTAGCCTTGAAACTGCAATCCTCCTGCCTCAGCCTCCCTGAGTAGCTGCAATTACAGGCATGTGCCAGGGCATCCAGTTTAAATCTTTTTTTTTTTTTTTCAGGTACTGGGGGTTGAACCCACGGCCTTGCACTTGTATACTTTGCAAGTGCTGGACCACTGAGCTGCACCCTCAGCCCATTTTTTAACTTTTTTTTTTTTTGAGAGAGAGGTTCTTGCTAAATTACGCAGACTGCATCTGGTCTCAAACTTGTGATCCTCTTGCCTCTGCCTCCCAAGCCACTGGGATTACAGGCATGCGCCGCCGTGCCCGGCTCCAGCTTAAATCTTACAAGAGATCATCTCTCTGTATTAGACTTTTTAGTACTTAACCTCCATCTTGTGTTTGGCATGATTTTTATTTTGTTTTCATCCTCTACTAAGACAGAGATGATATTGTCTCATTAAATTTGATGTCTCAATTAACCTTTTCAAAATATTTTATATGGCTTTTGTTGATTGTTAAGTTGTGCCTTGAACCTGTGATTGCCTCAGCCTTCCGAGTCTCTGGGATTACAGGCATGTACCATGCACCCAGTTTAAATCTTTCTTTTTTTAAATAACACCCATATACAGGAGTTGGGGGCATAGCTCAGTAGTAGAATGCTTGATTAGCATACACAAGGCCCTAGGTTCAATCCCTAGCACTACAAATGAATAAGTATAATAATATCCAATTTGTACTAACCTCACCTATTTATATGTGTTAGCTAATAATATGTTCTGTATATGTCACATGTCATATTCTAACTTTTTTTGCGGTACTTGGAGATTGAACCCAGGTCTTACGATACTTTGCAAGTGTTCTAGCACTGGACTACACTGCTAGCCCAGTTTTTATTTTTTACTTTGAGTCAGGATCTCACCAAGTACCATGGGCTACTTTTGGCTTCAAACTTGTGACCCTCCTTCCTCCCCCTCCCAAGTCACTGGGATTACAGGTGTGTGCCACTACACCTAGCACATCTCATACTCTAGACAAACTGTGCTCTGAATAATGCACAGTATTTTGTTTCTAAGTTTCAATGACCATTTTAGATGGTTTTAGTTAAATAAATTAACCTTGGGATTCTTGGAGAAAATATTATTTTTCCCAACTAAGTGTAACTTAAAATTTAAAAAAATCCCTCAGAAAATGGATCTTATCTGGATTCTAAATTCTAAAATTAAGGAGAAAAACATAATTCTTTCTAGGTTTTGTATTTACCTGGTGAATAGTGAAGAAAGGAAATAAATTTCTATTATTCACTTTTTCAGCTTGGTGATTAAACTTAATAAGATGTTTATATTAGCATCTGCTTAGATTATCCCTTCTGGGGTTTAGCTCAGTTGGGAGGGTGCCACGTTGCATTCTCTGAGGACGCAGGCTCAATCGTAAGCACCACAAGAGTGGGAGAAGGATGTCACAATAAAGCAATCCCGAAGCAGTCAGACATTGAAAACCTTATGAGGGTCACTATGAGTTGGACTCAACTCAATGGCACCTAACAACAACATATCCATATAATAATAATGCCAGACATTTGTTGAAAATTCATGTGCCAGGTACTATGCTGAGCTTTTTGTATATATTATCTCATAGGCAGTGATTATTTGAGATTAATTTCATCTTTTCCATCCTGTTTCATACCGATTGGGAGAAAACTTGTTTAATTGTAGGTTTATCATTCACTTGCTAGCTGAAGTAAAAACTAGAATTAAGGAGATTCAAGAACAGCCCACAATAACTAATAAGAAGAGGGTTTGACTTCTAGTCAATCTTGCAGATTGAAAAGCGGCAAAAGGACCTAGCATCTTCCTTTCCTCCAAAAAAGTCCATGAAAAAGAAAGGGAAACCATTATAACAAAAGTATATAGCCAAGTTCAACATATGAATGAAACATTCCTAGGTGCCAGAAATATAAAGGTAATTTAAATCAAATGGTGAAAAGGAACCAAAACTAAAACTACTCATGGACATTTCAGAACTAGATAGAGGCCTTACTGATCATGGACCAAGGTATAATGACCAGAGGGGAAAAAGAGGTCAGACCTCCTGCATATGAAGAAGATATTAGCATAATATTGGGAGGTTATGGGAAACCTGAGAAATTATGCTTATCAGTGTGGGGAATTAACAGAGCGCTTCCTATATTTTCTAGGCACTGGGTAGGAAAAAGGTGACTTGAGAGAAATGACAGCATGCAGGTATGTCATAATTCACATGACTCAAATTGTGAGGACACTGAGCTAAGGAATTAATACTTGGTAGTTGATCTAGAATCAGAGAAATCAAGACCCTGAGGTCTTCACAATAGTTAAGTATGAAACTTCTTTAAAACATTGTGGTCAGGTGAGCATGGTGGCACACGCCTATAATTCTAGCACTCAGAAGGCTGAGGAAGGAGAATGGACACAAGTTTGAGGCCAGCCTGGGCTACAAAGCAAGACCCAGTATAAAAGAAAGAAAAGAAAGAAAGAAAGTAGAAACTAGAAAACAAACTTTAAAATATGTACTTTAAAAGTTTAAGGAATGAATAAACACCATAATTCTAGGAACAGATCAATATGAAAAAATAACAAGTATATAGATACACACACATTTAGTGGAGGGTGAAATGAAAACTAAACAAATCCAGGTGAAGAAAGAATTAGTACATTTGGAGATAGATATAGAGGAAATCACACCACAGAGTAGTAAAGCATATAGAAAGGTAAAAGAGAACTTGAAATATCATGGTGAATAGGATGAGGAGATCTCATTTATATGCAATAAACGTTCCAGAAGGACAGAACAAACATCAGGAAGAAGCAATATTTTTTGAGAGAAAAGGAAAAATTGAAGTCCCAAGCCAACCTGTGCACAATGAAAAATCAGTATTTGAAGAGGTGTTTTTAATCAAAATTGCAGATATATATGAATCATTAAACTGAAGGATCAGAGTGAATTTTATGAAGAATAAAGACAAATCTATATTTAGACAGGTCATAATGAACCTGCAGAGCGCCAAAGATTCTTTAAACATCTTACAAGCTGCAAGAAATAAAAGGCAAGAAAACATAATTAAACTGAACGATTTCTCATCAGTAACAATAGATACCTTAGACATAGAAATGTTTTAAAAGTTTTGAAAGAAGGGAAAAGTAATTTCCAACCTAGAACTTAATGTCTAATTAGAAAATCAAGTAAGAGTGAGGATAAAATAAAGATATTTTCAGTTATTCAGGGACAAAAAGAGCTAATACTTACACAGTCTCAATAAATGTGTTACTAAAGAATTATGAAAGATGGGAGATGAAACCAAAGCAAAATGCAAGAAGCAAGAAAAAAAGTTGGTAGGGCTGAAGTTGTAACTGAGTGGTAGAGCACTTGCCTAGCATGTGTGAGACCCTGAATTCAGTCCCAAGCATACAAAAAAGGAAAAGAAGTTGGCAAAATATTGGTAAATATAAACATATGCAATAAAAATTAACAGTAATGGTGTTATAATGATTATAATAAGGGAATAATCATGAGGTGGATTTAAAACAAAACTAGCATACTATTTAAGTTAAAAATGGGTGGGAAGATGGGAGTTAAAATATTCTTAGATTATAGTTTTTATTGACAGATAATAATTGCACATATTTACAAAGTACAATGTGAACTGTGTGGATCACAAGAAATTAGGGATAATATTGCAAAGAATGGGAATACCAAAGCACTTAATTGTACTCATGAAGAGTCTGTACATGGACCAGGAAGCAATCATTTGAACAGAACAGGGAAACACCACTTGGCTTAAAATCAGGAAAGGTGTGTGGCAGGGCAGTATCCTTTCACTATACCTCTTCAATCTCTATGCTGAGCACATAATATGAGAAGCTGGACATTATGAAGAAGAACTTGGCATTTGGATTGGAAAAAGACTCATTAACAATGTGCATTATGCAGATAACCCAACTTTGCTTGCTGAAACTGAAGAGAATTTAAAAATTTACTGATGAAGATCAAAGAACACAGCATTCAGTGTGGATTGCACCTCAACATCAAGAAAACAAAAATTGCCGGGCGTGGTGGCGCACGCTTATATTTCCTGGGGCTCACGAGGTGGAGGCAGGAGGATCACAAGTTCAAGACCAGAGACAGTCTGTGTAACTTAGCAAGACCCTGTATCAAAAAGTGAAAAAAAAAAAGGGCTGAGGGTGCAGCTCAGTGGTCTGGCACTTGCAAAGCATGCAAGCACAAGGCCCTGAATTCAAACCCCAGTACCACAGAAAGAAAGAAAGAAAGAGAGAAAGAGGGAGGGAGGGAGGGAAAAAAGAAAGAAAAACAAAAATCCTTGCAACTGGGTCAGTAAGCAAACTCATGAAAACTGGAGAAAAGATTGGGATTGTCCAAGATTTTTGTTTCACTTGGTTCTATGATCAACACCCACGGAAACAACAGTCAAGAAATCAAAAGATGCATTGCATTGGAAAAGCTGCTGCAAGACCTCTTTAAAGTGTTGAAAAGACATCACTGTGAAGACAAAGGTGCACCTGACTTATGGTATTTTCAGTAGCATCATATGCTTGTGAAAGCTGGACAGTAAATAAGGGAGACAGAAGAAGAGTTGATGCTTTTGAATTTTGGTGCTGGAGATGAATATTGAAGATACTACAGACTGCCAAAAGAACCAACAGATACATCCTAGAGGAAGTGCAACCAGAGTGTTCCTTAGAAGCAAGGATAGAGTGTGTCTTATGTATTTTAAACATGTTTTTAGGAGGGACTACTCCTTGGAGAAGTACATCATGTTTGGGAGAGTGGCCAGTCAGTGAAAAAATGGAAGATCCTCAACTAGATGAATTGACACAATGGCTGCAACAATGGACTTAAACATAAAAAAGATCTTGTGCATGGTGCAGTGTCAGGGAGAGTTTTTTTCTGTTGTATATAGGGTCACTATGAGCTGGACCCAAACAACAACAATGTGATGTTTTGGTTCCTGTATACATTAGGCGATGATCAAATCAGAGTAATGAGCATTTCCATTACCTTGAATTTTTATCACTTTTATGGAGAGTATATTCAACGTACATTCTTCTATTTTGATATACACAATGCATTGTTATTAACTATATTCACCCCAGTGTGCCATAGCACACCAGAAATTATTCCTCCTGTCTAACTATAACATTGTACTTATTGAGCAACCTCTCCTGATATTATTCCCCTCTCCTTTGCCTAGTCTCTGGTAGCTACCATACTATCAACATAATCAAGTTTTGATTCCACATATGACTGAGATCATGCAGTGTTTGCCTTTCTATGCCTGACTTATTTCACTTAACATAATGTCCCCCAAGCTCATTCATGTTGTTACAAAAGACGGGATTTCATTCTTTTTTATGTCTTTATGGAAAAGGGTAAAAATAGATGAATTGCAGGCCTTGTAAATTTAAACATGTAAGTTAAAATTTAAAGGCACACTGAAAGAATATAAATAGAATGTATAACCTCTGAAGGAGCACAGGAAAAAAGAGAATTATGAAAATTTGGCCAGGGCAATGGAAGACAGGGGGAAAAAAGAAGGAAAACCGTGAGTAAGAGAAAACACAAAATAGCTGAAATAATTCTGAATACATCATTAATTTTAATAAACAGAAACATGTTAAACTGTAGATTTCAGTTTTAAGAATTAATCCAGGTATATCCTGCATTTCAGGGAAACATGTAAGCAAAATGATATACAAATAAGAATAAAGAATTGCCAAAATATATACCTGGCATATACTAACCAAAGAAAGGTGGTGACCAATATCAATATGAAATAAAATAGAATTTAAGGCAAAAATTGTAATTAAATATAAAGAAGGGCAATACAGAATGTATAGAACACAAATGAGCATTCCACCAAGAAGAAAATGACAATCGTGAATATATACGCATCTAACAATATAATCTCAAAAAGGTAAATAACCTGGCAGATTTTAAAAGATCAATTGATATACGTATAGTCATAATGCACTCCCCCGTTAAAATAATAAAATAGAAAAAAATCATTAAATATGCACATATAGACATATCACTGAAAACCAGTGATGAAAGAAATCCTTTAAAAAATAAAAGGGAAAAGAAAAAATATTCCTTGTAGTAGAACAAAGACAGTCAGGACAGCAGATTTCTCCCTGTAAATACATAATCCAAAATGACAGTGGAGAAACACCTTAAAGTACTGAAGGGAAAAAATGGGAACCTACAATTCTGTATACAGTGAATATAGCTTTTAAAATTAAAGCAAAATAAAGACAAAACTCATCACCACCTGTCCTACACAATGAAAAACAGTAAAGGAAGTTCTTCAGTTACAAAACTTAAAATACCTGATGGGAATTTGGAGCTACATAAAAGAATGTAAAGAATCAGAAACAGTAAACATACAACTGCAATAAAACATTTTCTCATTTTTTTATCTGAAAGAGATCAAAAGTAATAAAATTGTACTGTGAAGTTTGTATTTTGTAATGAAGTAAATTGTATGAAAAGTAGCACAGACTAGTCAAAATAAGGAAACATACTGTTGTAAAATTCTTACACTATATGTTTGAAGCAACACAACGTCTTTTCAAAGTAGACTCTAATAAATTAACATTGCATGTTATATACCCTTGAGCATTCACTAAAGAAAGTGTAACTAATCAATTGTAGGACATGATGAGATCATTTTTAAAACATTCAAAGGCAGGAAAAAAGTAAAAGATGAACAAAGAACAGATGAATCAGAAGGAAAACAATAACAAAATAGCACATTAAAGCTCTATCATATTGCTAATCATATTAAACAGTACAAACATAGCAATTAAAAAGCAGACACGATTATACTGAATAAAAAGTAGGACTTAAACATATACCATCTAAATCCCACTTTAAATATAATGGCACACATAAAATAATGGAAAATTAGCTGGATGTCATGTTGCACACATAATCTAAGCTACTCAGGAAGCTGAGATAGGAGTATTGCAACTTCAAGGGCAGAGTCAGCTTGCAAAATTTAGGGAGTTCCTGTCTCAAAATTTAAACGAGGGGTGAAATTGTTGAGGGTGTGGCTCAGTGGTAGAGTGCTTGCCTAGAAATCATGAGGTCCTGGGTTCAAACCCCTAGTGCTGAAAAAAAGAGAAGATTGAAAATTAAAGGTGGCATGGTTATATTTAATACCAAAAGCTACATTTCAAAGCAAGGAATAAAGGATATTACATTATGTAGATTTCTCCAAAAAGGCATAAAGTTCCTAAATGTGTAAGCACCTAACAACAAAGCTTCAAAATAAATGAAACAAAACTGATACAACTGAAAAGCAAGCAAATCCAAAATACATTTGAAAATTTTGACATTATTCTTCCAAAAAATGAATAGGAATAGCTAGAA
>VMDO01041194.1:0-11382 GCA_007922755.1 Pedetes capensis
GTCTTTGGTCTGACAAAATTCTACCATGCAATCTCCAGCTTTGTTTCTGTTACCAAGACCATATTTTCCAACTACTGAGCCTTCTTTGTTTCGAACCTTTGCATTCCAGTCACCAGTGATTATCCTACAGGGAAAGCCAGTTAATATGACTATTATTCAAATTTATGCACCCACCACTAAGGCCACAAATGAAGAAAGGGAAGATTTCTACCAGCTTCTGCAATCTGAAATAGATCCTGTGTACTAAACCAGAGTGATTCTTAGATTCTTGATCCATATTTTAATTTTACCTCAAGCATATACTTATAAAGCTTAGAAAAACATGGTAGATGATAAGAAAGACACTATCAGGACATATTTACAGTATGCCAAAAACATCTTGCAAATTAACAGCAAATATACAAAATTTTGGAAAAAACACTAATCTAATCTAACATGCTAAAGGCCTATAAATTTATTGGAAATGTCAAAAACCCCTCATGGCAGTCAATTAAGGGCTGTGTTTAAAATCTCCCTAAAGAAATCCAAAGTTCACTGGTGAATTAATACATGGCCAGAGTATAATCTAATATACCATGTGAAGACTAGCCTAAGTTTCTGCAGTCTCTAACACAGTACGTGGTTCTTAAGTGTCATACAAAGATGTAAAAAATACTTTCATAATAATACTAACATGTTACTTGTCTTTTTCACTTTCATTCTTTCATGGGCACACAGTGATATTCTCCAGGAGGTATATGACATGTGATATCACAACAAAGTGAATGCAGAAGCAGATATATAAGAATTCAGCTGTCTTCTGTAAAACTAGACATTAAAGAGATTTGTTAAAATGCAAAGCAATGATTCTCTTCTCATTAAACATTTTTGTTTTGGAAAACATATTTTTCATAAAATACTTATATTAATATGGAATAGATTTATTAGTTTTAAATAATTTTTGTTTTGATTTCTATTATAGTAAATAGCAATACATATTAAATAGATATAACCTACATAGAATTTCTTTGAGCATCTCAATAATGTTTAAGAGTCCTGAGATTGGAATGTTCAAGAACTATTACTCTATAGCATAATAAATGATAAGCCCACAGAAATATTTATCAATATAGCCTTTAGAAAATTTAATGTGGCATCAATATGGAAGATGCCAGAGATCAATGGCAGAAAAAAATTTCAAGCAAAAGTTTGTAATTTTAAAAATTTATTTACAGTAAAATTGACTTCTTTAGGACTCTAGTTTTATGAAATTTAACAGATACATAGAATCCTTTAACTATCACCACAATTGAGATACAATATAGTTTCATCAGCTTAAAACACTCCCTTTGCTATTCCTGTGTAGTCACACTCTCCTCTTGAGTTTTAGTGCCACAACTCATCTGGTCTCCTATCATTTTTGTCTAAGGAATTAAAACTACTATGTTTTCTGCCGCCACATTTTTATCTTTTACGGAAGGAATGGCAGGTAAATGGAGCCAAACAGGATGCAAGGCTAGCTGGGCGGCTGGTGTGCAATATGGCACCTCTGAATCCCTATGAATATAGCATTGTGGGGTGAGAAGAGTGCAGACCAAGGTCTGCAGGCTGCCCATAGACTGGTGCTTGCTGTACCCTGTCCAACATGGCCCTGGTAGATGAGGGAGGGTGCCATCAAGACACTGCAGATGGGAGCCAATCTACTTTTGGTGTGTGAATTCACAGAGAAACATGAATGGATAACAACAGAAGACAGTGCTAGAACAGTGCAAATCTGCAATTTTGAATAGGGATGCATTGGGAGATGCTTTCTGTAGTATGCCTAAAGTTGGAACAGAATAGAGCGGAATAAGTTTGGTGCTTTAGAAGGTGTGAAAGCTGCCAGTGAACTCTATTCTCCTCTATTAGGAAAAGTAACTGAAATTAATGAAGCATTTGCAGGAAATCCTGGGTTTGTTAAAATATCTTGTTATTTCCAGTTGTGGTGGCACACGCCTATAACTCTGGAAGCTCAGGAGGCAGAGCCAAGAGGGTTGTAAATTCGAAGCCAGACATAGCTTGCATAACTTAGTGAGACTCTGTCTCAGGACAAAAAATAAAAATGAGCAGGGGATATAGCCCAGTGGTAAAGCACTTGCAAAGTATGTGCAAAGCCCTGGGTTCAACCCCTAATTACTGCAAAAACAATCTTGTTATTAAGATGGTTTGGTGACAAAGACAACACTGAGTAACCCTTCAGAACTACATGAAATAATGCATGAAGAAGCATATGAGAAATACATAAAATCTAGTGAGTGAAAATGGCACCCTTAAATAAACTAGTGTGAAGTAGCTTTTGAAAAAAAGGGATGTAAGTTTTGAGACTGGCTTATTTCACTTAACACAATATCGCTGAGATCCATTTCAATGGTTGCATGTATCAATAGCTCCTTCTTTTTTGTTACTGAGTAATATTCCATTTGCTTGGCTCTATAATCAACGCCCGTGGAAGCAGCAGTCATGAAATCAAAAGACGCATTGCTTTGGGAAAAGCTGTGGAAAAAGATCTCTTTACAGTATTGAAAAGTAAAGATGTCACATTGAAGACAAAGGTGCGCCTGACTCATGTCATGGTGTTTTCAGTTGCGTCATATGATTATGAAAGCTGGACATTGAACAAGGGAGACAGGAGAAGAATTGATGCTTTTGAATTATGGTGCTGGAGACAAATATTGAATATACCATGGACTGCCAAAAGAACCAAGAGATCTGTCCTAGAAGAAGTGCAACCAGAGTGCTCCTTGGAAGCAAGAATGGCTAGACTACGTCTTACATATTTCAGACACGTCTTCAAGAGAGACCAATCCCTGGAGAAAAACATTATGTTTGGGAGAGTGGCAGGTCAGCAAAAAAAAAAAAAAAAAAAAAAGGAAAGCCCTCCACCAGATGGATTGACAAAGTGTCTGCAACAATGGGCTTAAACATAAATAAGATCATGTGCCTGGCACAGAAGTGTTTCAGTCTGCTGTACATAGGGTTGCCATGAGTCGGACTTGACTTGATGGTACTCAACAACAACAAAAACAACAATATTCCATTGTATGGATTTACATAGCGTATCCTTTGAAGGACATGTGTGTGGTTTCCAGATTTTGGGCTACTGTAAATAAAATTGCTATGACCACTCAATTAAGAAACTCCTAAATTTCAGAGGGTAAGGTAGGAAGTCTTACATTTCTTAAATGTTGATAATAACATGTTTAAAAATGAGCCTTGTTCATTCATTCATATATGTGTGTGTGTGTGTGTTTGTGTGTGCGTGTGCGTGTGTGTGTGTGTGTGTGTTACTGTGGAGTTGAACCCAGGACCTCACACTTGCTTTGCAAGCATGCTGACACTGAGCTGCACCTTTAGCCTATTTTTTTTTTAAACTTTTTGTTTTGAGATAGGATCTCCTTAAGTTATGCAAGTTGCCTCTATCCTCAAACTTGTGATCCTCCTCCTTCTGCCTTCCAAGCAGCTGGGATTACAGATGTGTGTCTTTGCATCCAGAATTTACTGTATTCTCAGCAAAAGTGTTGTGACAAACTTTAAAAATACTATTCGAGGGGTCTCGAGGCAGGACATTGCTTGAACCCAGGTCTTTGATCAGCCTAATCAAAATAGTAAGCCTCCATCTCACAAAACAAAAATAAATTAAAAAAATAAAGACTTTCTAAAGTTCCCTAAATTATACTATGCAGTTTATATTAAGGAAATGCATATTCCTTGTTTATTGAATGCAAGTCAACTCACCTTCATATACTCTCCTTTAGAGTTTACCAGGAGTTCCAGTTCCTGTTGGCCCTTCCCCTCTGTCCACACAAGAGAGTCACATTAACTTAATATGATCAAAGCATATTACAAAAGTAACCCATTCTTGAGCACTTACTGAATCAAGTGTTCTGAGGCCTGACTTCTTGTTGTTAGCTGCCCTTGAGTTGGTATCCAACTCATAGCGACCCTAGGTACAACAGGCGAAACACTATTGTCAGTGCTTCTCTGCTGTTCATAGTGTTTACAATGGCATATTGATTTTTGGGAGTGGGTTGCTGGGTCCGTCTCCCAGGCCTACAGCACCTGGTGTTCCCAGGCAGTCTCCCATCCAAGTATTAACTAGGCCCGACCCTGCTTATCTTCCGAGATCTGATGGGATTGGATGCCACAGAGCCATGGCTGCAGGTGGGGTCTGACTATTGAATTAAAAAACCACCAAGAGGCCATCAAGAGGCTTCCTTGTCTCCTTGGATCAAACAGAGCCAAAAATCTCTCTCTGGGCTACTATTATTACAAAGGATAAGGACAATCAATCTGGTAAAGTAACATTTATAATCAATGAAACATTTTACAAGAATCCCTAAAAAAGCATGCCATAGGACCTTTTATGTTTTCATACACTCAATATGATCATAAGTATGTACAAACCATTATCCATCATAGGGGCCTCAGAAACTGGCTCACAGTTACTTATAGCAGGTAGCTTTGGGTAAATGAATAGCAACTTTGAAATAAATTTTTAAAAAAAATTTTTGGCTAATGGGTTCTGTTCATAGGACCATCATCTTCTGAGTAAGGTAAATGAGAATGTAACAAAGTTGGGCAGAAAATGAAAAAAACCCAGCATTTTAGATTCAAAGAAAACACTAAAAAATCCATAATTGGAGCAGCAAGGTTTGGAGCTATGAAACTGTAGATCGCTTGTCATTTGTATGGGCTGTACCTTGGCACCAATTTGACTCAGAACCCTCCAGCAGGATGAAACGTTCCTGAGTATGAGTAAGGACAAAATGAAAGCCTTCAATCACCCCAGTGTGATTAGTTTGAAGGAAATCAATCATGCCACTTAATATTAATGTTGTTGTTGCTGTTGTTAGGTGCCGTCGAGCCGGTATCTGACTCATAGTGACCCTCATAGGGTTTTCAATGGCTGAGTGCTTCGGGATTGCCTTGGGAGTGGATTGCCAGGCCCCTCTCCCATCTTTGCGGTGCTGGGAATTGAACTCAGGGCCTCAGAGACTGCAGCGCAGTGCTCTGCCCACTGAGCTGAATCCCAGCTCCTCTTGATATTAATAGCAATATATAATATATACAAAGACAGTCCTTTGTATGTTTTCTCATATGATGTTTGTTACTACTGGCATTACTGTAGAGTTACCAAATGAACCATAGTTTTAAAATTCTACAATTTGAAATTGGTGTCTGATGAATTGTGCTCTTTTGCAAAAAGCCTTCCGTGCCTGTGCAGTAAGTGTGATTCATCAAAAAACCTCACTGTAAGGTGTGACTGGATTACTTTTGGAAAAAAGTGAGGAGGATCAAAGGCTTGTTAAATATGAATATATAATAACTACTCAGCCATTAAAAACAAACTATGACAGCACATTATATCTACTAGTTTATTCATTTAGAGACTCAGGCTCCTTTTACATTGCTTAAAAGAGCTGCAAACACAGAATCAAAGGATCACAAACTATGGTTAGGGTTGACTTCACACAGCACTACCCAGCCATCATTGGTATCAACTAGCTATAGTACACAAAGACAATTGAATCTCCAGTGACCCAAAAGAGATACAAAAACTATTTGCTAAAAAGAATAAGAGCATTATAATAAAATGTTTACTGAACATCAGTCACACTATAGAACATGTAAATCATATAAATTAATTCATATAAGAAGCATAATCAGAGTGTAGAAAGGATCTTGTCTAGTTGTTCTCAAACTAAACATTATCAGAATCATTCAGGGTACTTTCTATAAATTCACATCCCTGGGCTCTACCCAGAAGTCATGATTTAGTAGGTGAGGCTAAATGTCCTTGGTTTCTCCCATAATTGCTCTTGTAACATTTATTTTAGTTTCTACAACTTCATAAAAGGATTAAATAATATGAACTATTTTAAAGATATGAAGTGATAACTAAAAAAGAGGACTGTTTGGTAAGCATTGAAGCACTAAAATCTTATACAAACTAATGTTACTATTTATTACTCAACAAAACCATACTAGGGTTATGATAAAGAGGATAGCATGGAAGACAAGGCTTTGAACAGACAACCACCCTCCAAACCCTCCAAGCTCTGTCAAGACACATAGGAAAGAATGAATTTAAGCATCTTTTGAGTCAGAGAGTTCCAGGGATGATGTCTTCTAGCTGCATTATAAAAAGATACTTTTTTGGTCATGTTCATAGCATATTATTATAAAAGTTGTTGTTCATATGCTTTTGTGAAATCAATATTTTTTCCTACTGTATTTCTCGGAACTTCCAAGTGCAGACACTTTGTAAAAATGAACTGAGATTAGGCTAATTTTGGTGACAAATCATTTTTAAAATAACTATGCATATAATTAAAACATTTTGATACTATAACATGGGTGTTAATGAAAATTAAAACTTTCCTGCCATATACTCAATTTTATTCCCATTTATTTCTGTTGTGATTTCTTCTGATGGCTATGCTATATATTATCTAAAAAACAATACTATGTATTATATATAAACCTAATTTTTTTTTTTTTGAGAAAGGGTCTCACTGTGTAGCCCAGGCTATTTTGGAACTCGTTATGTAGGCCAGGCTGACTTCAAACACGTGTTGATTCTTCTGTCTCAGCCTCCTAAATTCTGAGATTACAGGCATGTACTACCAAGCCCAGCTCAATCCTTGATTTCTTAATTAATCAGCTTTAAAGAGTCTCTCCATTTCTTTATAAGAAAATCTTTAGCTCAAATTTCTCCCTCCTCTTCTGTGATCTTCTTTTACTAATTATATCATTGAAAGTCTATTAATTAACTGGATATCTTTCAATAATATACTCATCCTTTCATTTCATGTTTCGTCAACTTTAGAAACTCTTAATTCCAAACTAAGTAGGAGGAAGAAGATAGTGGCTTCCTTGTACCTCTCTTTGTAGCCTTCACCCCTGGTTGCTGTCAGGTACACCATCCACTGTACATTGTTGGTATTCACCATATTTACTCTTCATTCTGCAACTATAATTATATTCTGTGTTTGTCTATGGACAGATTCTGAAGTTGAAAACCAGTAAATATTACTTGCTATATTGTTGTTTTTGTTGTTAGGTGCTGTTGAGTCGGTATCCGACTCATAGCAACTCTCATAGGGTTTTCAATGGCTGACTGTTTCGGGATTGCCTTGGGAGTGGATTGCCAGGCCCTTCTCCCATTTTTGCGGTGCTGGGAATCGAACTCAGGACCTCAGAGACTGCAGCGCAGCGCTCTACCAACTGAGCTAAATCCCAGCCCACTTGCTATATTATGATTATGTAAATATTATTCATTATTGAAAAGAACTTACTAATGAACTAGATGTGAAAGGGGAGGGAAGAGGAGAAATAAACCAAGATGGTTTATGCAGTTTTTGACAGGCAACTAGGTACAAATTTATTTGAAATGGGTGAGAAGAAATGTTGAAGTTTAGACTTTCCAAACATCTTTTTTTGGTCAATTCAAGTGGTATTCTGTAGGACAGTGGTAATCATGTGTTCAGTATGCATTCTTACATCATAAATCATTTTATAATTAAAGTCATGTCCAGAATTAATGTCTAGCTCATTGGTATATAGTATATAGAAGCTCTCTTTTTCTCTTGCTTGCTGGTACTTCCACGGTTTTCCATAAATCCTCAAGGTTACCAATAAAGCCTTGCAGCCTTATTAACAATGACTTCTACTATTCTGAGATATATGTAAACTAATCAGGAAGAACTGAATTTATATATTTATGTGTATGTATATATAAAAATATATATGTATTTTAAATAGACTCATCTATCTTCTGCTTTAGTTTCCTTGCACCAATAATGTTCCATTTTTCTTTCACCAAAGATCAATCACCTTGGGAAGAAAAATAAGGAATGAGTAGTGCTTCATTTTCTTTGACACATCATAGGTCTTAAACAAACTTATATTTGGTTTATTCTTAATATTTTAGACAAAATGAAATAATATATTTTCTCATCCTTGCTTCTGTTTCTTCTCAGCAAACAAAGGAAATCGATATTGTATGTACTAACCCACATCTGGGCTGGGATTTAGCTCAGTTGGTAGAGTGCTGCTCTGCAGTCTCTGAGATTCCAAGTTCAATTCCCAGCACCATAAAAATGGGAGAAGGATGTGGCAACCCGCTCCCAAGGCAATCCCGAAAACAATCTTCCACTGAAAACCCTGTGAGCGTCGCTATGAGTCGGATACGACTCAATGGCACCCAACAACAACAACAACAGCCCACATCTATTTTAGCATCTAGCCAACATTATTTTACAAACATACAGTATGAACTAAACTGTATTCCCCCTAAATTGATATGCTTAAGATCTAAGCCCTAATGTGATGGTATTTGATGATAGGACCCTTCAGAAGTAACTATGTTTAGCTGATGTCATGTATGGATGTTTTGGAATTAGTGCCCTTATACAAATAGACATCAGAAAGCTAGGTGGTACTCGCACTCTCTCATGACTGCTCTTTCTCCGTCTCTCTCGCCAACCCCTCGTCCCCCCTCTCTCCCTACCATCTAAGGGCACAGCAACAACGTTAACATCTGCAAACAAGGAAGAGAACCATCCTTAGAACTCAGCCATGCTGGCACTTTGTGAAAGTGTGAGAAGCTACCGATCTGGTTTTTGTTTTGTTTTGTTTTTGTTTTATTGGTGTTATGGAAGTACAAACAAACTAAGGCAGTAAACAAATATGAATGTCATACTATTCGTTCTAGTTTTACCCTCTTGCTTATCTATAACTTTCCTCTATGCCTTTTTTAAACTGATAGGTTGTAGGTAGCTATCATGGGCCTGGAAATACATCTCTCTGGAACAGACACTGACTCTGGATATAAATTTTGGATTTTTCCTTTCATGTACACAATGTTTCTACCAAAAGTATAATACATGGACTTACAGAATGGCTTATCTACCATTGTGGTATTTCACACATCACTGGTTCTGATTTAAAAAATTCACTTCACATTAATGAAGTATGACCCATGCTCCTACCACTGCGGCATTCCAATCTCATCAGATCTCAGAAGCTAAGCAGGGTCAGACCTGGTTAGTACTTGGATGGGAGACCACCTGGGAACATCAGGTGCTGTAGGCTTGGGAGAAGGACCTGGCAACCCCCTCCCAAAAAACAATCAGCCATTGAAAACCCTATGAATACCAGAGAAGCACGATAATAGTGTTTCATCTGTTGCACACAGGATGGCTATAAATTGGACAACAACATGATAGCACCTAACAACAAGATATACTAAGTATATATCCTACCATCATGAAGCAGGTATCTTGAGGGAACAGAGAAATAGCCTTTTTGAAGACTCACTTATAGTAATAGGTAGGTGTCAATACAACAAGGGGGAAATACCTTGTAAGGCTGGGGAAAGGTCCTCTAGGATGTTCTAAATCAATATTCAGTATATGGTGCTGTTTCTTCTATAGCTTGAATTCAATGGCCCAAGGGGAAAAAAAGGGTTGAAATGGGAATAACTCCAGTCACTATTACCCCTAATGATCTATTTGCAAAATTTCTGCTTCTCTTCCCAATGACTTTATGGTCATTGGTCCTAGTTCTAAAGGGAGGAATATTTCTGTGCCAGGCAACACAACAGTGATTCCACTGAACTACCTGATTCCACTGCTACCTTGACACTTTGGACAATTCATGCTTCTGACTTAACGGGTAAAAAAGGAGGTTATTGTACTAGCTGGGGTGACTGATCATGATTACCAAGGGGGAAACTGGTTGTTACTATACAATGGAAGAGTGTCTAGGATATAAAGATTCACTTAGGGCATCTCTTAATACTATGTCCTGTGACTAAAGTCAATAAGAAACTACAATATTCCATTTCTGGTAGGATCACTAATGGCCCTGCTCCCTTAGGAAAAGAATAACTGAGGTGGTTGCTGGTGGTACATATGAAATAAGCAGCAGAAAAAAGTAGTTTTAAGTACCAGCTATGACTATATAGCCATGTGAAGAGATAAGCACACTAATAATTCTAAATATTACCTTCTTATTTTGTTGTGAATATGTTAATATATTTATACTGACCAAATATTTTTGTTTTCTTTCCTTCCTTAATTTTTATGACCTAATATAAGATGCATTAAAAATTAACTTTACAACTCAAAATTTTAGTTATATCAAGGAAAAGAGTGACTATTATTAGAGGACTTTACATCTTGTTCTAGGGGAAAGGTTAATATTTCAGTTGTGTGCAAACAGAAGTATGATAATTTTATTATCTTTATTTAGAAGTATGGCTTAAGAAGATGTATATGGGTGCTAAATTGATAAGGCATGGATTGTGATGGTCTTCTCATATGTCAACTTGGCCAGGCTAAAGTCCCCAGTTAATCAAACCGAACAGTAATCTAGGTGATACCGTGAATATATTTTGTAGACATAATTGAAGTATATAAAATACTAGGCAATCTAGATGGGGCAATTCAATTTCTTGACAAGCTGTAAAAGCAGACCTGAGGCTTTCCTGAAAAGGAGAATTTTTTTTTTTTTTTTTTTTTGTGGTTTGAGGCGTTAGCTTGTTCCTGGGATGATCCACCTGTCCTTTCTGGCAGCCTGCCTTATGGATTTCAGATTTGCCTAGCCAGCACCGACAAATGCCTAAGACAATTCTTTGCAACGCATCTCGTAATATATATCTCCTTCTGGTTCTATTTTTCTGGTTGACTCTGACTAATACAATACTCTGCCATTCCACATGACATAACAAAGAAAGATACTCTTTCCTTCAAATAGCCCAGGGTCAAGGTTAAAGCATTAAGACTTGTGTACACTGAGTATCAAGGTAGAAAATGCCAAATAGCAAAAGCAATGCAGAAGTCAATCCCTTTCACCACAAGAACAATGTGAAAAGCAAAATGAGTTGAATTCATTGTTAAGTTTTCTCTGTAGGATTACCAAAAATTAATGCTGTTTCATATGTAACTGAGTTCTGAGGCAGTCATCCACCCATAACAAACCATTATAGGCCAGTCTAGATCATAACTATATTCTAAGTCACTTCATGATCAAAATGTATGATCAGAAATAAGGTCATTATTTTTTTTCATCTTATCTTCAAATAAACCTTCAGCTATTCTATCCACCCAGGAAGTTCTTACATACTAATGTTTCTTCAAATAAAAGAATGCACTTGTTTATTATTTTGTGTTTGTATGTTTATTCTTTTTTTCAGTTGTTTAGAATCCAAAAATAAATTTTTTAAATTATCTTCAGGCAGAAAAGCAAATTAAAGATATTGCTAATTAACAATAAAAATCTTTTATGGCATCTAAAAATTTTATGTCCTTTCAGAAGGAACTCTTTGGCCTTCTGAAAACAATAAATAAATAGATTTAA
>VMDO01041195.1:0-11350 GCA_007922755.1 Pedetes capensis
AAAAAAAAAAAAAAAAAATCAGCTGGGGGTGCAGCTCAGTGGTCAAACACTTGTACAGCATGCAAGTGCAAGGCCCTGGGTTCAAACCCCAGTCCCCCTCCCCCAAAAAAAAAAAGCCTTGAGAGGGATGTTACTGTCCCTGTCTCACTGAGGTTGAAAAGTTTAGTCTCGGGTAGAGTGAGGATTGCACCCCCAATGACCTCAAAGCCCATACTTTCCTGCTCCTAACCCTGGCTGCCACCCTGGCTGAGTGGCCCATTCAGCTCAGCGGGGCTGGTGTCGTGTTCTTTTCCACCCCAGGGACCATGGTCTCAAGCCCACATCAGCCACATCCAGGGTTTTCAAGAGTTCCCCCTTCAAGCCAGTGTCTTCCATGCTCACTACCCCACCTCTGACCCCTCGCTTTCTCCAGGCAAATCTTTCAACCCCTGCCCAGCCATCACCCTCCTTCCCTGAACCTGGATCACTACAGATCCTCAAGCCCTTAGCCCCTTACTTCCACCACACATCCACTACCCCGGGGCAATCCCACCACCCACCTTCCTGGATGTTACACATGGGCATTCCAGCACTCCCTTGTGGGCCTGGCCTCAGAACAAATGCGCAGCTCCGATCTCTTTTTACCTTCTGTGCTTTAGAGTTTCTGATCTCAGCCTGTGGCCTCGTGGCCCCATCTCACCATCCTTACACTTGCCCTTAGTTACTTCCTTTGCCTTGTTACCTTGGGTGCTTGTTCACAACTTCCATCGCTGTCCTCCATGCACTCGACCCTCTGCTGGTCTCCTACATGTTGATTTAAATGGTTCTCAAGACAAGACTCCTAGCTGGCATGGTGCTAGGCACCTATGGTCCCAGCTACTTGGGAGGCTGAGGCAGGAGGATTTCTTGAGCCAGGCCAGGTGTTTGAAGCTCTTCTGTCTCAAAAAGAAAAGAAAAGAAAAAAAAAAAAACACTATTATCGGATTCTTTGATTAAGAAACCTTGCACCCCCTGGGTTTATTTTACCTTATTCACATGGGAGAATAAGGATGCGCCAATGCTCTGCCTCTGGCTTAACAAAGAAAATTCACAGGTATTTAAACCTTCTAGAAAATAGAGATGTGAATTTAAATAGCATTGCCAGGGTAACACGGTTTTAAGGAAGACAAGCAATCAGAATCAGAAGCTTTTTAAGTTAAAGGTTACTTTCACAGGACAAAGCAACAGCCTTTTAAACCTGATTGTCTGACAAGACTCTTGTTAGAAATAACATTTGCAAGCATGGTTTTATGATGCAGAAAAGAATCTGCTTTCATTGCTGCTGCTGCAGAACAAGAGGGAACATTTTTCCTTCTTAGCATACCAAGTTTCTCTTGTTTGTTTGTTTTGTCACCACCAGTTAGAAGGACCTGGAGTTTTCAAGGCAGCACCAGAGAAACAAGGGCAGGTCTGGGCTGCAGGTATAGCTCAGGGGTAGAGAACTTGTCCAGCATGTGCATCACCCTGGGTTCAATCTCAGGAAGGAAGGGAGGGAGGGAGGGAGTTAAGGAGGGAGGAAGGAAAAGAGAAAGAAAGAAAGAGAGAGAAAGAAAGAAAGAAAGAAAAGAGAGAGAAAGAAAGAAGGGAGGAAAGACGGAAAGAAGGAAGGAAGGAAAAGAGAAAGAAAGAAAGAGAAAGAGAAAGAAAAGAAAGAAAGAGAGAGAAAGAAAGAAGGGAGGAAAGATGGAAAGAAGGAAGGAAGGAAAAGAGAAAGAAAGAAAGAGAGAGAAAGAAAGAGAGAAAGAAAGAAAGAAAGAAAGAAAGAAAAGAAAGAGAGAGAAAGAAAGAAAAGAAAGAGAAAGAAAATAAGGAAGGAAGGAAGGAAAAGGGAGAGAGAAAGGGAGAGAAGGAGGAGGAGGAAGAGGAGGGGGAGGAGGAAGGAAGGGAGAGAGGGAGGGAAGAAGGAAGGAAGGAAGGAAGGAAGGAAGGAAGGTGGCACACAACCTGTCATCCCAGCAACTCCGGAAGAGGAGGCAGGAGGATGAAGAGTTCAAGGCTAAAGGTCTTCCCAAGACCCTGACCCAAAATAAATAAAAAGTGGCCTAGGGGTGCAGCCCAGTGGCACAGAACTTGGAAAGCACGTGCAAGTCCGTAGGATCGACCCCCCAGTACTACAAAAATACAAACCAAAACAGGAAAAGGCACTGCTCTTGTCAAGGTCACCAAAGACCTCCGTACTGATAAGCACCATGGCCCATCCTCTGTGCCCTTACTTGACCCCTCAGCACCACATGACACAGTTGACCACTACCTGCTCCCTTGGTCACCAAGGTCCCACCTTCCTACTTAAGTCACTGCACCTCCTTCTCAGTCTCCACACAGACTTTGGTCCCTGTTCCTCTTCCCTTCCCTCTGTCATCTCCTGGCTTTCAATGGCAGCTGCATCCATGACTCCCAGATGCTCATCTCCAGCCCAGGTCCCCACATGGACACCAGAGCAGTAGGTCCAGCCCATCTCTTCACATTTCCTCCCACATGTTGAGGATCTCAGAGCCTGGCCCAAACGGAGCTGCTTATTTCTCCTTCCAAACTCACTCTTCTTGCTGTCTTCTCTACCTCATTAAACAAAAATGTGATTTTGGTTTTTTTTGTTTTTTGGGTTTTTATTGTTGTTGTTGTTGTTGTTTGCAATACTTGGGGGCTGAGACAAAGGCCTTGTGCATATTTTGCAAGTGCTGTACCACTAAGCTACATCTCCAGCCCCTTTTTCATTTTTAATTTTGACACAGGGTCTCACTAAGTTACGTAGGCTGCCTCTGGCCTGGAATTTGCGATCTTCCTGCCTGCACCTACCGAGTCTCTGGGATTAGAGGTGTGCACCACCGCACCTGCAAAATCCCCTGTCTGCTCCAGCCAGAAACCTTGAAATCATCCTTGCTTCTCCCTGGCTAGGGCCACGCTAGCCTCCTGGGCACCCTTGTGTCAATTAGAACAGGGCGCCCCTTCAGGTCAGAGAGAGTACCACAAGCACATGACTTGGCAAGAAAAAGTCCTGGCACTCAGGACACACCAGGACCCCCAGGACACACCAGGACCCATGCCAGCAGAACATGTTCTGAATTTCAGCACCCCCAAGCCCCACCACAGTGGCCAGTGCCTTAGTACAGCCGGCCTTTGTGCCCAGCCACACGCGTCTTGGCAGCGCGTCTCCTGTGGCAGCATCCCAGGCTGTTCCAGTTAAAAGACAATTATACTTCCTGCTTCTTGGCGCTTGCTTCCTGCCCATTTTCCAAGTCGGGTCCTGCTTCCTCCTGGCAGTTCCTGATGACCTTCCAATAAATTCCTTTGGTGCTTAAGAAAACCAGGTACACCAGTTGATATCATCTAGAAACACAGACAACTCCCCCTACCTTTAAAATTAGAAAAATCCATTTTCTACCCTCCCCTGGAATGCTCTGGAAAAGACCTCCAAAGGACCACCCAGGATATCCTTGTCACCAAATATGAAGGCCACCAGGGACTGTTCTGGCCTGACATTAAGATGGCCTCTTCTTGCCTTCCTATCCCCACTCCCAGGCCTGTTTGCTTTAGTTCTTCCTTCTTTGCGGGTCCCCCTTCCACCGTCTATTATGTAGATAGTGCCAGTCCTCAGAATCCAGCCTCACCCTCTGCCTTTCTCACGGCACATACTCACCAGGACATCATTTATGCTAATGGCATGTCCCCCACCTCTACCCCAAGGGCTCCTACATCTCCCCCTCCACTGTTATTGTTGAGATGTGGATTTCTCCTGCTGGCATCCTCCACCTGCAAGCCCAAGGTCACCTAAACTCAGCACATCCACAGGGAGCAGGTCTCCCTCCTGCCTTCTCCACTCAGCGTGATGGCCCCAGCCCGCATCTCCAATTAGCTAGACACTCGGAGATTGCTGCCCGGCTCCCTACAGCCAGTCCACCCCACTTACACAGTCACAAAATCTTAAGGTTTCTTCTACTGAAACACCTCTCCCCTCCTCCCCAGCCCCACAGCCTCTGCCTCCTTAACTTCTGGGTCTTACCAGACTATTCCCACTGTACCCAAATGGCTCCTTGCCCAGTCTTAGCCACCTGCAACTTCTTCCTCCACAATAGCAGGGATTTAGCTCAGTGAGTGAGCTGCGGGGAATTCAACCCTGACTGTGTCACTCCCTACAAGAACAGGTCAGTGGTTTCCCCATTAACAAGACCGGGGTTTGTTTGTTTTCCTTGTTCTTATCTGAGCTGGTTACGTGGATACTGATGTCCCCATCCCAGATCTTCTGAATCAGACATCCAGGAGAAAAATTCAGGACATTTCTTTCTAATCATTGCTCTCGGGCATTACTAAGCAAGTTTGTGAAATACTGAGGTCCTCTGAGAATCACTTGAGGAAGGCGAAACAGACTCCCAACAGCTCAGTGTGGTGACACACGCCTGTAATTCAATACTGGGGAGGCTGAGGTAGAAGGATTGTGAGTTCAAGAGCAGCCCCAGTTACACAGTGAGACTCTGTCTCAAGAAGAAACAAACATAGGGGAAGAACAAAGTTGTAGGTATTACCCTTCCTGATTTCAACAATATATTATAAAATTGTTGTTAGGTGCCGTCAAGTCGGTATCCGACTCATAGCGACCCTCTGTGCAACAGGGGAAACGCTATTGTCAGTGCTTCTCCGCTGTTCATAGGGTTTTCAATGGCAATTGATTTTTGGGAGGGGGTTGCCAGGTCCTTCTCCCAAGCCTACAGCTTCTGGTGTTCCCAGGCGGTCTCCCATCCAGGTACTAACCAGGCCCAACCCTGCTTAGCTTCCAAGATCTGACGGGATCGGATGCCACAGGGCTACGGCTGCAGGCCTATTACAAAATTACAGTAATCAAAACAGTACAGTACTAGCCGGGCATGGTGGCACATGCCTGTAATCCCAGCGGCTTGGGAGGTGGAGGTAGGAGGATTGCAAGTTCAAGACCAGGGGCAGTTGTGCAACCCCATCTCAAAAAGTAAAAAAAAAAAAAAAAAAAAGAAAGAAAAAATGGGCTTGGTGTGCAGCTCAGTGGTCCAGCACTTGCAAAGCATGCAAGCACGAGGCCCTGGGTTCAACCCCCAGTACCACCAAAAACAAAAAACAAAAAAAAACAAAAAACAAAAAAAAACAAAAAAACAGTACTGTCCTGACATAAAAAGATATATAGATCAATGAAGCAGAATAGAAACCCCAGAAATATACCCACCTATACCCACCCATAGATGAGAAACTGATCTTCACCAAGGGCATCAAGAATACACCATGAGAAAAGCGCAACCTTTTCAGAAAAATTATGTTAAGAAAACTGGATATCTCCATACAAAAGAATGAATTTGGGCCCTTCCCTCATACCATACACAAAAATCAGTTCATGCCAAGTGAAGTAACACATGCCTGTGATCCCAGCTACTCAGGAGGCTGAGGCAGGAGGATCTCAAGTTCAAGGCCAACCTAGGCAACATAGCAAGACTGTCAAAAAAAAGTAAGAAGGGAGGAAGGGAGGAAGGAAGGGAGAGAGAGAGAGGGAAGGAAGAGGGAGGGAAGGAAAGGAAAGAAGAGAGAAAGACAGAAAGAGAAAAAGAAAGAAAGAAAAGACTTGAAACTGTAAAAAACACAGAAGAAAACATAGAGGAAGAGCTTCATGACATTGGTCTTGGCAATGACTTCATGGATGTGACACCAAAAGCATAGGTAACAAAATAAACACATGGAGTTACATTAAACTAAAAATCTTCTGCACAGCAAAGGAAATATATAAGGAACTCTTACAACCCAACAACAAAAAATCAACCCAGTTGAGCCGGGTATGGTGCCGCCGGTATGGGCACGCCGGTAATCCTAGAGACTCAGGAGGCAGAGGCAAGAGGATCGAAAGTTTGAGACTAGAGGTGGTCTGTGTAACTTAGCGAGACCCTGTCTCAAAAAGTAAAAAAAATGGACTGGGGGTGCAGCTCAGTGGTCCAGCACTTGCAAAGCATGCAAGTGCAAGGCCCTGGGTTCAACCCCCAGTACGAGGAAAAAAAAAAAATTCTGATGATAGGTGATGGTGATGGTCACACAATGGAAACTGAACTGCACACCTGAAAGTATTTAACATGTAAACTTATGTTGTGTATATTTTATCACAATTTTTAAGTGAAAAATCTACGGTAAATTGCAAAACCATGATGCTATTCCATCTGTTAGCCACACCATGATAAAAAACAGAAGAGAAGCCAGGCAGGCAGCAGAGAAGCTGTATGTGGGAACTGGAGCAGAGACCCTGGGAAAGGACATGAAGAGGGACAGGACAGGGAGCCTCAGGAAAAGGCTCAGAACAGGCAAGAGCCAGGGGGAGAGGTGGCCCGGAGGGAGAAGGCTGGTAGAACTTCTCAGAACAATGCTCCGGAGCACTGCCAGTATGGACTCCTTCCCTCACAGGCCTCAGGCTGAGTTGCAGGGCAAACAAAGGTGGGCAAGGCCCTAATTTAAATCTTCTTTCTGGATCCCCGGCAACCGTAGCCCTGTGGCATCTGATCCCATCAGACCTCGGAAGTTAAGCAGGGTCAGGCCTGATTAGTCCTTGAATGGGAGACCGCCTGGGAACACCAGGTACTATAGGCTTGGGAGACGGACCCAGCAACCCACTCCCAAAAAGCAATCCACCATTGAAAACCCTATGAACAGCAGAGAAGCACTGACAATAGTGTTTCCCCTCTTGTATGTAGGGTCGTTATGAGTTGATACCAACTCGACGGCACCTCACAGCAAAAAACAACAATTTCTGCATCTGTGTCCTACACCAGAATACCCTCAGTTCCAACCAAACCCCAGCCCATGGGAGGAAGGAATAGCCATGCTCAGTGTTAGTCACATGTTCTTTTCTGTAGGAAGGCGAGGGGGACTGAAGCCCACCCCAAGGGCTATGATGCTGTGACAGAAGGATCAGACAGCAAATCCTGTGGAACTACTGTGATAGCAGGCCTAGGTTGCTTCAAAATCACTGGTTCCTCGAAAAATCAGCACTCAATAAAAGCTCATAAGGGCAGGTGTGTCATGAGATGGCTGGGCCTGCAGAAGGGCTGAATTAAGAAAAATGTGGCAGGTGCTGTAGGCTTGGCAGAAGGACCCAGCAACCCACTCCCAAAAAACAATCCACCACTAGATAACTTTGTAAATGGTCGCTAGATAACTTTGTAAAAGGTCAAATTCAGGGAATTCGTGCAAATGGCCAAACTCTGGGAAACGCAAACTTACTTTGTACCCCCACACTTTTACCATAAGAAAGTTTCTGCTTCTCCTCCCCTACCCTATAAAGCCCCTAACCACTGTGAGTCGAATGCTGCTTTCTGAAAGTCCACTCCTGGGACTGAAAGTAGCCGGCTAGGTGGTCTAAATAAACTTTTCTGCTCCCGTTCAGTTTGTTTGTGTCTTGGAGTATTTTTCTGTGGTCCAGCTGCTGGGTACAATACTACCTGCAAAATGAAGGCAGGATGCAAACCCCCCTCTCTGTTTTCTTTTCAGTACAGTACTGAAGGGTTGAACTCAGATCTTTGCATATGTTAGGCAAGCACTCCACCATTGAGCTGCACCCCCAGGCCCTTTTTTGTTGTGGGAGACAGGCTATAAATTGCAGACTGCCTCTGGCCTCAAATTCACAATCCTCCTGCGTCAGCCTCTCAAGTCACTGGGAGTTGCTGGGATTACAGGCATAGGCTACACTGCCTGACTGCAGCCACTTTTTACAGTCATCCTAGTGTGTACTCTGGGGGCTGGGATTTAGCTCAGTTGGTAGAACATGGCTCTGCATTCTCTGAGGTCCCGAGTTCAATTCCCAGCATTGTAAAAATGGGAGAAGGATGTGGCAATCCACTCCTGAGGCAATCCTGAAATATTCAGCCATCGAAAACCCTATGAGGGTCGCTGAGTTGGACAGGACTCGACAGCACCTAACAACAGTGTGTATTCTAGGTTGCAGTAGCAAACCAGCCTCCCTGGCCTCTGCTTTCCCACTGTTCATCCAGGGATCCTGTTAAAACCAAAGACAGATCCTATCACTCTACTCAAATCCCTCCAACTCCCATTCCACTCCCTCTGACTTTATCATGCAGTGAAACATGACTCTTCCCCCTGTCTGCCCTTTGTCCTGAGCTTGGAGATAATCTCTAGGCCCCCTGGAATGCCTTTGTCTGAGGACTACAGTCACTAGTCAGTCAATGTGATTTATGGTGAGAGGATGAGGGCGTAAGACCTCTGCAGGAAATGGACTCTAAAGTATTACAAAGGCCTTAGATGGCCTGGAGACTAAAGGCCAGCTATGCAGGCAGTGCCTGCAGCCAACACCCTGTGGCATCCGATCCCCTCAGATATCCAAAGCTAAGCAGGGTCGGGCCTGGTTAGTACTTGGATGGGAGACCGCCTGGGAACACCAGGTGCTGTAGGCTTGGGAGAAGGACCCAGCAACCCACTCCCAAAAAACAATCCACCATTGAAAACCCTATGAACAGAGAAGCACTGACAATAGTGTTTCGCCTGTTGTATGCAGGGTCACTATGAATCAGATACCGACTCGATGGCACCTAACAACAACGCAGGCAGTATGTTAAGCTCCAAAGAAACTGCACATCTAAGGTTCAGGTGAGCTTCCTGCTTCCTCACTATACATTACAGCCAAAATGAGGCACTGGGTCCTGCACTCCATGGGAAAGGACAACAGAAGCTTCACATTTGGCCCCTTCCCAGATTCTACCCTGTGCATCTCATCCTTTGGCGGGCTGGGTAACCTTCTGCTGCAGGAAAACTGACTTCTGTGAGTTGTTCTGGCACATTACCCACCTGAGGGCGGTCATGGGGACCACTGGCTTGCAGCTGGTGTCCAGAGGGCAGTCTTGTGGGGACTGTGCTCCCAACTGTTCAATTTTCCAAAATCTTGCACTCTCTGTGACCACCTAACCACACCTCTGTGGTCTGCCCACCCCTTGCTGCATAGACCTCCTCTTTTGTTTTGTCTTTTTTCCCCAGTGCAGAGGACTAAGCCTAGGGCTTTGCACATGCAAGGCAAGCACTCTACCAGAGCTAAATCCCCCGCACCTAGGCCTCATCTCTTACTCGCCCCTCCCTCACAAGCACCAAGCGTTCCCACTCCAGAGCATCTGAAAGCAACCTTCGCCTGATATCTCCAGGTTAACTCCCTCCCTTACTTCAGATGTTAACTCAAAGGTCACCTTCTTTGTGAGGCTTTCTCCAGCCCTGCCACCAAACATCTTCCCTACCTTTCTTTTATCTTTTTGTTTCTCCCCGCCCCCTCCCTTTTTTTGGGGGGGGGGGCCTACTGGGGAGTTGAACCTAGGGTCTGTACCATTTGGCTGTACCCCTGGCCCATCTTTTTTTCCTTTTTACTGCATCTCACATACTAGGCAAGACCCCTACCACTGAGCTGCACCCGCAGAAAGGCAGCGATTTTATACTTCATTCTCTGTTGGAATCCCTGGGCCTGGAATTTACTGGCATGTGCAGAGTGTTTAATACACTCTTGCTGAATAAATGACCTCTAGTACCCTTTAGAGGGCTGGGATTTAGCTCAGTTGGTAGAGCAGGGCTCTACAGTCTCTGAGGTCCCAAGTTTGATTCCCAACACCGCAAAAATGTTAAAAAGTCGTGGCAATCCACTCCTGAGGGAATCCCAAAACAATCAGCCATTGAAAATCCTATATGGGTCACTATGAGTCGGATACGACTCGACAGCACAGTATCCTTTACAAGTACCATTAGGAAATCAAGCCATCCCACCCCAACTCTTTCTCCTTCAAAGATCCATTCCACGAAAGCAGAACTAAACATTTGGCTGGAGACCTTCGCAGAGGGAGGTAAGGTTCAGAGCTGGCAAGACCCAAGACCTCCAGGACATCTGACCAGCCTGAGTGAGGAGACCTGGATGCCGGCCCCAGCCCCGCCACCTCCTTGCTGGTGACCTCAGAAGGGCCCTTCTTCCCTGGGCCTTGGTCCCTAAATGAATAAAGGAGGTGCAGCAGATGTACGGAACTCGCTGCTTGAGATCACAGACCCAGGAAGGAACACAGGGAGGGAAATTCGTGGGGTGAGGGAAGACAAGACCTCACCAGGCAGGGTGACTTTTATTTAAAAGCAGGAAGCACCCTATTTGAGGGTTCATCTGTAATCCGCAAATGTTTAAAAACAAAATAAAAGGGGGTGGGGGTGGGGTACCAACCAGAACTCAAAGGTCCTGGGGAAGGGGACAGGGAGGGTGGCGGGTCCTGGACAGGTGGGGTCAAGCCACATAGGGGAAGTGCAACAGTAGCCCCTCGTAGGGCCCCAGGCTCAGCTTTTCCAGCTCCAGGGGGGTGCCCTCCTTCCGGCCCGGCTGGGTGCTGAGGAGCAGGTCAGCACTGGCTGGCAGGCTGATGCTGGCAGGCAGGGTGGAGGTGCCCAGCCTGGCCAACAAGTCCGTGTCCCCAAAGTTGAGCACCACCAGGAAACGCTCATTCTGGTCCCAGTGGCGGACGTAAGAGAAGAGGTTGGCCCCGGAGGACAGGACGTGGAAGTCGCCATGCAGCAGAGAGCGCTCCTTACCCCGCTGGTCGCTCAGCCGCTGGAAGAGGGAAAGGAGGGAGCCGGGGTCTTGCTCCTGGCCCTGGGAATGAAAGAAACACAGAGGGGCAGGGTGAGGGGGCCTCCCGGGTGCGGATTTCTGCAAGTTGCCTGCCCATCTAAACCCCTTACCTTCACTGTCATGTTGGCGCTCACAGAGCCTGAGGTGCTGGGAAGGCTGGATTCACCCCATGGCATGACTGGGGCCTCTGAGGGCTGAAGAAGAGAGAATAGGACTTTAAAGAGACCAAGTCCACTATCCCTCGTCCCTTCTCCCATTCTCATCCTTTGTTGTTGTTGTTGGGTGCTGTCAAGTCATGTCCGACTCATAGCGACCCTTATAGGGTTTTCAATGGCTGATTGTTTCGGGATTGCCTTGGGAGTGGACTGCCACATTCTTCTCCCATTTTTGTGGTGCTGGGAATCGAACTCAGGACCTCAGAGACTGCAGAGCAGCGCTCTACCAACTGAGCTAAATCCCAGCCCCTCTCATCCTTTAGCTATGGAGGCAGTTGTTCGAATAGAACAAGGAAACACTGAGTGGTTTAAAGTTGAGAAAGGTGTGTATCAGGGCTGTATACTTTCACCCTATCTCTTCAATTTATACGCTGAGCAAATAATCTGAGAAGCTGGACTTTATGAGGAAGAACGCGGCATCAAGATTGGAGGAAGACTCATTAACAACCTGCGTTATGCAGATGACACCACTTTGCTTGCTGAAAATGAAGAGGATTTAAAACATTTACTGATGAAGATCAAAGATCAT
>VMDO01041196.1:0-11381 GCA_007922755.1 Pedetes capensis
CCTTTTATTTTGATCCGACCTTTGAATAGGATTTTTCCTTCTTATAATTTTGATTCAGCTCCCACATATGAGTGAGAACATGTGGTGTTTCTCTTTCTGAGCTTGTGTTTGTTCAGTTAAAATAATTTTCTCCAATTCCATCCATTTTGCTGCGAATGGCCTTATTTCTTTCTTTCTTTCTTTTTTTTTTTTTTTTTTGTTTGCTGAGTAGTATTCCATTGTGTGTATGTACCATAGTATTTTTATCCATTCTTCTGTTGAAGGGCACTTTGGTTGATTCCATATCCTTGCTATTGTGAAAAGTGCTTCATTGAACATGGAGATGCAGGTATCTCTGTGGCATGATGACCTATCTCACTTTGAGTAAATTCCCAGGAGTGTTATAGCTAGGTCATATGCTAGATCTATTTAAGTTTTTTAAGATACCTCTGTATTGATTTCCACAGTGGTTGGACCAATTTACAGCTCCACCAGCAATGTAATAGTGTTCCTTTTTCGCCACAACCTCGCCAGCATTTGTTATTTGTTTTATTGATCTTCGCCATTCTTACTGGTGTAAGGTGAAATCTCAGAGTTGTTCTGATTTGCATTTCCCTAATGGCTAGGGATATTGAGCATTTTTTCATGTGTTTCATGGCTTTATGGACCTCTTCATTTGAGAACTATCTACTCAGTTCCTTTGCCCATTTGTGTATTGGGTTATTTGTTTTTTGGGGGGAGTTTTTTTCTTGAGTTCTTTATAAATTCTAGTAATTAGACCTTTATCTGTTGTATAAAATGAGAAGATTTTTTCCCATTCCATGGGGGTTTCATTGACTCTGTCAATTGTTTCTTTTGCTGTGCAGAAGTTTTTTAATGTCATGTAATCCCATTTATCTATTCTTGTTGCAATTTCTTGAACAATTGGAGTCCTATTAAGGAAATACTTTCCTACGCCTATATGATGGAGTGTATTGCCTATCTTGCCTTCTATAAGTTTTAAAGTTTCTGGTTTTATGTTGAGATCTTTTATCCATTTTGAGTTAACTCTCATGTATATTGAGAGATGTGGGTCAGCTTTCATTTTTCTGCATGTGGATGACCATGTTTCCCAGCACCATTTGTTGAAAAGGCTGTCCTTTTTCCAGTTTACTTGCTTTGCTCCTTTGTCGAAAATCAGGTGGTTATGGATGTGTTGAGGTAGTTCTGGGTCTTCTATTCTGTTCCAGATGTCTTCAGGCCTATTTTTGTGCCAGTACCAGGGATTGTGATTCCACCTGCATTAGATTTGCAGCTTAAGAGTGTTTTGGCTATATGTGGTCTTCTGTGGTTCCATATGAATTTTTGGATCATTTTTTCTATTTCTGTAAAGTCAGTCAGTGGAATTTTAATGGGTATTGCATTAAATCTATAAATTGCTTTTGGTAGGATAGCCATTTTAATATATTAATTCTCCCTATCCAGGAGCAGGGGAGGTCTTCCATTTTTCAGTGTCCTCTGCTATTTCTTTCTTTAATGTTTGAAAATTTCCTTGTAGAGATCTGAAGCGTCTTTGGTTAGATTGATTCCAAGGCATTTAATTTTCTGGTGGGCTATCATGAATGGTATTTTTCCTGAAATTTCCTTTTCTTCCTGTTTGTAATTGGTATACAGAAAAGCTACTGATTTTTGTGTGTTAGTTTTGTAGCCTGCAACTTTGCTGAAGGAGTTAATTAGTTGTAACAGTTTTCTGATTGAGGTTTTGGGGCCTTTCAGGTATAAGAGCATATCATCTGCAAATAAGGATAATTTGACCTCTTCCTTGCCAATCTGTATCCCTTTGATTTTTTATCTTATCTAATTGCCCTGCCCAGGAATTCAATTACTATGTTGAATAGAATAGGAGAGAGAGGACATCCTTGTCTTGTTCCAGATCTAAGAGGAAATGGTTTCAGTTTTTCTCCATTTAATATAATGTTGGCTGTAAGTTGTCATAAATGGCTTTTATGAAACTAAGGTATTTGCCTGTTATACCTATCTTCTCCAGTGTTTTTATCATGAAAAGGTGTTGCACTTTTTCAAAGGCCTTTTCAGCATCAATTGAGATGATCATTTGGTTTTTGTCTGCTAGTTTCTTGATATGTTGAATTACATTAGTTGATTTCCATATGTTGAACCAGTCTTGCATCTGTGGTGTAAATCCCACTTGGTCATGGTGAATAATCTTTTTCATATGCTGCTGGATTCTCTTTGCCAGAATTTTGTTAAATATTTTTGCATCTAGATTCATAAGGGAGATGGGCCTATAATTCTCTATCTTAGATGAATCTTTTCCTGGTTTAGGTATCAGGGTAATGGTAGCTTCATAGAATGTATTTGGGAGTGTTCCCTCCTTTTCTATTCTTTGGAATAATTTGAGGAAGACAGATATTATATCTTCTTTAAAAGTTTGGTAAAATTTTGCCGTGAATCCATCAGGACCTGGGCTCTTCTTTGTTGGGAGACTTTTAATTACCTTTCCTATTTCCGTATATGTAATGGGCTTGTTTAAGTCAGTTATGTCTTCTGGGGTTAGCTTTGGTAGATCATACATGTTAATAAATTTGTCCTTTTCTTCTGCATTTTCATATTTTTTTGGGAATACAGTTTCTTGTAGTAATCCCTGACAATTTTTTGTATTTTGTTGAAGTCAGTGGTTATGGACCCATTGTCTTTCATAATCCGTACTATGTTAGATTTTTCCTTTTTCTTTGTGATGAGGTTAGCCAGAGGGGTGTCTATTTTATTAATCTTTTCAAAGAACCAGATCTTAGTCTTATTAATTTTTTGAATTATCTCTTTACATTCTAATTGAGATATTTCTCCCTTTATTTTTGTAATTTCCTTTGGTGTGTTCCATTTAGGTTTTTTTGTTGTTGTTGAATTTCTAGTGTCTTAAGCTGTGTCATTAGGTCATTTATTTGGCTCTTCTTTATTTTATTGATGAGGCACTTAATGCTATAAACTTCCCTCTTAAAACTGCCTTTGCTGTATCCCATATGTTTTGGTAGGATGTGTTTTCATCATCATTTGATTGTAGGAATTTTTTAAATTCCAATTTGATTTCATCAATAATCCATTGGTCATTCAGTAGTGTATTATTCAGTCTCCATGAGTTTGTAAAGTTTGTGGAATTATTCATGCTCTTGAATTCCAATTTTATCCCATTATGATCTGATAAAGAACGGGATAATTTCTACTTTTTTGTATTTGTTGAGGGAGTTCTTATGGACTAGCATATGATCTGTCTTAGAAAACGTACCATGTCGAGCTGAAAAGAATGTGTATTCCTCATCATGTGGATGAAATATTCTGTATATATCTGTGAGATCTAACTGGTTTAGGGTGGAGATTAGATTTGACGTTTCTCTGTTGATTTTTTGTTTTGATGACCTGTCTCTTGATAAAAGTGGGGTATCGAAGTCTCCCATTATTATTGATTCTGGTCCAGGAAAGTTCTTTATATCCCATAAGGTTTGTCTTATAAAGCTAGGTGCCCCTATGTTTGGGGCATAAATATTTAGGAGCATTATGGATTCTCAGTCAATTTTTCCTTGTATTAAAATGTAATGTCCTCCTTTGTCTCTTCTAATTAGTTTTGGAATGAAATTTAATCTATCTGAAATCAGAATTGCAACACCTGCTTTCTTTTGTTCCCCCCACCACCACCATGTATACATTTTCTGGCCCTTAACTCTCAGTTTATTCCAGTCTTTGTGAGTTAGATGAGTTTCTTGAATACCACATATTGATGGTTTTTGTTTTTTCATCCAATTAGCCAGCCTCTGTCTCTTAATTGGTGAGTTAAGACCATTTACATTAATAGAGATTATTGAGTGGCATTTATTGTTATATATCCAATCATTACCTGTTATTGATTTATGAATCATGTTTGCTTTGGTCCTTTCTTGTGTTGCACTCATCTCAGCTAACCAGTTCTTTGATTTCCTTTGTAGGGTTGTGTTAACTCTCCTGGATGTGGTAATTGATTTAGAATCCTCTCCAGTGCTGGTTTGGTGGTTGCATATCGTTTAAAAGCATCAATGTCATTAAATGTCTTATACTCCTCATCTATTACCAAAGATAATTTTGCTGGATATATTAATCTAGGCTGGAGATTGGTTTTTTTTTTATGTATTTGAATCACCTGTGTCCATTCCTTTTTACCTTTCAATGTTGATATGGAGAAGTCTGCAGTAATTTTAATAGGTTTTGCTTTATAAGTAATAAGGGGTTTCTGTCTTACTGCTTCCAGGATAGCTTCCCTGGTCTCTAATGACAGCATGTGAGCAATGACGTGTCTCAAGGATGATCTACTTAAGTCAGCCTTCAAAGGAGTCCTGAATGTCTCAGTGGTATATATATCCATTTCCTGTGCTATCTTTGGGAAGTTTTCCTTGAGGATATCATTTACTAGGTTTTGAAGGCCTCCAGTGGATCTTTCTTCTCCTTCAGGGATGCCCTGGATTCTTAAATTTCATTTTTTCATTCTATCTGAGTTCTCCTGGAAATCTGTTTTTAAAAGCTTTATCATTGATTCCATTTCTAACTGCTTGTATTTAAGTTCATTTATGGCATCCTCAGTATCGTTAGTCCTCAGCTCAGATTCATCCAGTCTCGATGAAAAGGATTCTTTAGCTGTGTTCAATTCAGATAATTTGGATTGAGTATCAAGAAGAGTGGCTTGGTTTTTCATTATCATTTCTAACTGGGATGACAGAATGGCTTCTAAGTGAGAAAACTTCCTTTCAAGGATCTCCAGTGTGCTTGTGGTATTTGTTTTAATTTCTCTTAGCATGTTTATAACCATGACTCTGAATTCTGAATCAGAGATCTCTAAGAATTGAGAGTCCTTGGAGTTATTTGTTGGGGGGCTTTGGTCTGTGGAGCCTTCAGATCCATCCTGCCCCTTTGTGTTTTGTATGCATGCTTTCTTAAGTTTCAATTTCTACTTGTTAGGAGATTGCACATAGAAATACAATTGATTGCTATATATTGATTTACTATCCGGAGTCCTTGCTAAATTTATCACTTGTTTTAGTACTATTTTGTAAGTTTTATAGGTTGTTTACACAGGTGATCACATTGTCTGTGAGTAAAAAGACTTCTACTCTTCCTTTCCAATTTGGGTGCCTTTCATGTATTTTTCTTACTTTACTGCATTAGTTTGAACTTCCAATACAATTCTGAATAGATATGATAACAGGCATCTTTGTCTTATTGGTCTTGGGGCGAAGACATTCATTCCTTTGCTATTACATGGACAGTTTTTTTGTAAGTATCCTTTATTGGCTTGCATAAGTGTTTTAGTCCTTGTTTGTTGATAGTTCTTATAAGGAGGGAGTGGTGAATTTTGTCAATTTTTAAAAAATTTAATCATTTAAGTTTTCTTTTTCAGTCTGTTGCTATGATGAGTCATGAAACATTGATTTTCAAGTTTTAAAACCACCTTTCATTTGTAGAAAAACCCACTTAATTGTGAAGTATTACTTGTTTTCATAAATTGTCAGATTTGATTTCCTAAAGTTTTGTTTAGAGTTTTGAATTTATGCTTATTGAGTGAATTGATCTGTGGTTTACTTTTCTTTATTTTCCTTAAGTGGTTTGGGTATCAAGATACTGTTAGCCTTATAGGATGAACTGGAAATATTTCCTCCTTTCAACTTTATGGACATTCATGTATAGTTAGTATTATGTGTTCTTCTTAGTTTAATTAAATCCACAGTGATGCTATTTGTATACAGAGCTTTCTTCATAGAAAAGTTTTATATACAAGTTCAATTCATTTAACAGACACAGAACTATTCAGATTATCTAATTACCTAATTTCCCTTAAGTGAGTGAATTAGACAAGGAAAATTCAGCTTTTATATAATTAATTAGCATAACGTTGTTTATAACATCCATTGATATCTGTAGGATCAATGGTGATGTATAATTTCTTTTTTAAAATGTATTTTTATGAACACATATTATACATATGGATGGGCTTCATTATATTTCTGTACATTCATACAGTATGCATTGATCACATCCATCCACCATTATCTACTCTTGCCTCCGTACTTTCTTGGACCCTGCCCAGTCCCTAGTAACCGCTATTCTACTTTCAGATCAGCTATTTGTTTAGTTTCCAATTATAACAGATAGCATGTAATACTTTACTTATCTTTCTGTCTGACTTATTCTGCTCAACATCATATCCTTCAATCCATCCATTTTTTTGCATGTGGCAGGTTTTCACCTTTCTTTGTTGCTAAATAATACTCCATTATGGTTTGAATATAAAATGTCCCCCAAGGATTATATTTGAATGTTTAGTCCCAAGCAAGTATTTTGGAACTTTGTGAGGTGGGACCTAGCTGGAAGAAGTAGATCGCTGGGGCAGACCTTTGAAGATTACCCAGCCCCTAGTTCCAATCTTTCTCACTGTTCTTGGTCCACCATGGTGTGAAGAATTGTCCACCACAGCCCCAGTCACCTGCTCCTTGGCCATGCCTTCCCTGCCACTTTTCAGAAACTATGACCCAAGTTAACTTTTTCCTTCCTTAAAATTTTTGGTCAGATATTTTGATCACAGCAATGCAAAAACTAACTGAAACAGAAAATTGGTAACATAAGAGTTAAGTCACTGCTATATCTAAACCTGATCCTGTGTTTCTTCAGCCTTTGGAACTGATTTGAGAAGCAATTTGGAAGTGTTTGGAGATGGGGACTAGAGAATCCCTAGAATTCTTTAAGCTGAGTTTGATTAGCAGTTCTGGTAGAATTTGGAAGACCAGGATACCAACAGAAATGTAGACTGTACTCATGAGGTTTCATACAGAAAGGAGGACTCTGTGGGGAATTAGACTAGATGTTTTCATGTTACATTCTGGAAAATAATTTGGTTATACTTTATGTCCTAAAAATTTCAGTGAAGTTATGTTCAAAAGTAGTGGAATAATTAATTAATTTGAGGAAATTTCATGACAGGCTAGTATTCAGTCTTTGGCACGGTTATTGCTGGATACTTTTAGCTATGTTTACAATGAGGAAAAGGTGTAAAAAGTAAAGAAAAAAAGATTTGAGAAAAATATGCAGTTTGTCTAGAAAAAGAGTCTGTTTAAAGTTGCAGAAAAAGAGACTATGATTGTTAAAGAGATTAAAGTGAAGCCCTAGAGGAATAATAGGAAAAATTCCTTTTGGACAAATCAGGAACTAGTGAGACTCTTCCCAATGAAGGCTCCAGGGTGCAAAGCTACAAATTCATTTGCATGATTTTCCTCTAAAACAGCCATTTCAGGGCATCCTACTGGTAAGGGGTCACCTGGCAAAGTGTTCCCCTGGGTTCAGTCACTCAGAGACTCAGAGGCCACTGCAATCATGGTCCAACCTGACCCAACTCTGCTTGAACTGGCAGCAGAACTTGGCATCATCCATATGGTGCTGGTTTTGCAGGTGTGCAAACTGCAAGAGTTATGGGGTCACTGAGGCCTCCACCCAGATTTTTAGAAGAGCCTGCTAGGCCAGGCAATGTATACCAATGTCCCATTACTTGTGGAGATCCCCCAAGGGCTGTGAAGGTGAAGCCTAAGCTAAACCAGAGAACCCAGGATATTGGAGATGATAGCAATGTGGGACGTCTGCCAAGGAAAGCTTCCAGAAACAAGTGGAACCAACTGAAGAGAGAGGTCACATGGCTTGCAAGTGGCAAGGCCATAGGCACAGGGTTATTGGAACTAGAATGATGCCACAATGTGCACCAGGTGCCAGACTGGGAGTCACAGGATTTAATATTTATACTATTGGATATTGGTCTTGCTTTGGCCTGATTGTTCCTTGGTATACTCCCAATTCCTCCCTTTCAGAAAGGGAATGTTTACTCTGTGCCACTGAGTAAATTTATCTGATGTGTGTGTGTACACGCACATACACACGCACACACAGAGGCTTACAAATAAGAGTAAATTGAGTCTAAGTAGAGAAGTTGAACTTGGAGTTTAGAATAGTGTTGGGACAATTAAGACTTTAGGAACTCTTGGTAATGTACTAAATGCATTTTGCATTATGATATGGCCATGAGCTTTCGGAGGCCAGAGGTGGGATGTTACGATTTGAATATAGAATGTGCCCCGTGGTTCACCTTTGAATGTGTGGTTCCCAGCCAGTGGTGCCATTTTGTGAGAGTGGATCTTTAGGAGGTGAGACCTAGCTGGCAGAAATAGGTCACTGAGGGAGGGCCTTTGAAGGTTACCAGCCCTCCAGTTCCAGTCTCTGCTCCTGGTCAACTGTGATGTGAAGACCTCTCCTCTGCTATAGGCCTGGCCACTGCTGCTCAGTGATGCCTTCCCACCACTGTGGACTGAAATCCTCTGAAACTCTGAGGCAAATAAAACTTTCCTTCCCTAAAATTGTGTCTGTCAGGAATTTTGGTCATAGCAACACAAAAGCTAATTAACACAACAACCATTGTGTACATATATCACATTTTCTTTATCCATTCATCTGTTACTGGCACCCAGGCTGATTCCAAAACTTAGCTATTGTGATTGGTGACACAATCATCATGGACTATGCCCACTTCATTTCCTTTGGATATGTACCCAGAACTGGGTTAGTCAGACTATATAATAGTTGTATCTTCAGTTTTTTTGAGCAGCCTCCAAATTGTTCTTAATAGTAGTGGTACAAATTTACATTCCCAAGAACAGTGTGAGTTCTCTTTTCTCTACATCCTCATCAGCATTTATATCATTAATTAATTAGTTTATTATTTTATTTTGAGAAAAGATCTCGCCTTTGGCCTCAAATTGACAATCCTCCTGCCTCAGCCTCCCAAGTCACTAAAATCACAGATGTGCACCATGGTGCCTGGTTTTTAATTTTTGAGTAATAGCCATTCTAACAGAGGTGAGATGGTTCCTCACTGCGGTTTTGATTTGCATTTCCCTGATGACTAATTACATTGAGTATTTTTCATGTATTTATTGGACCTTTGCATTTCTTCTTTTGAGATGCATTTATTCAGGCCATTTGTCAATTGTGAATTGTATTATTTGTCTTTTTGGTGAGTTTTCTGAATTCCTTATATGGTCTGGATATTTACTCTCTGTCAGAAGAAGAGCTGACAAATACTTTCTTCCATTCTGTAGGTTACATCTTCACTGTGTTGATTGTTTCATTTGCTTTGAAGAAGGTTTTTAATTTGATGTAATACAATTTGTCTATTTTTGCTTTTGTTTTTTGTGCTTTTGGGGTCCTATCCAGAAAATCGCTGCCTTTACCAATACTTTGAAATGCTTCCCCTATGTTAGCCTATGTTTTCCACTAATAGGTTCAGAGTATTAAGGTCTTTGATTCATTTTCAGTTTATTTTTGTATAGCATGAGAGAGAGAGAGTCAAGTTTCAATATTCTGCTTGAGGACATTTCTTTTTCCTACAACCATTTGTTAAAGAATCTGTCCATTCTCTAGTGTATGTTTTTGGTACCTTTGTTGATAATCAGTTGGCTACATACATGTGGATTTTTTTCTGTGTTCTCATTTTATTCCATTGAGCTAGGCACCTGGATTTTTTCTTCCAATGTTTGCTTACTATGACTCTGTAGTATGGCTTGAAATCAGGTATTGTGATGACTCCAGATTTATTCTTTTTGCTTAAGATTGCTTTGGTTATTTGGGGTATTTTTTGCTTTGATATGAACTTTAGTATTATTTTCTGTTTCTGTGAAAAATGTCATTGATATTTTTATGGGGATTGCATTGAATCCGTACATTGCTTTGGGTAAAATAGATATTTTAAAAATAATAAGTCTTTCTTTCTATGAACCTGGGTGGTCTTTCCATCCTCTAGCATTACCTTTAATTTGTTTCTTTACTGTTTGAAAGTTTTTATTGTAGAGACATTTCACCTCCTTGGTTAGATTTGTTCCAAGGGGTTTATGGATTTCTCTTTTTGGTTTTTTTTTTTGTTTTGTTTTGTTTTGTTTGTAGTTGTGAGATTGTTTCTCTGATTTCTTTCTCAGAAAGTTTAATATTTTTAAATAGAAAAGCTAGTATTTTTGAATGTTGATTTTATATCCTGCTAACTTACTGAATTTTGCCTCTAGCTGTATCACTGTGGTATCCGAACCCCTCAGATCTCAGAAGCTAAGCAGGGTTGGCCCTGGTTAGTACTTGGAGGGGAGACCGCCTGGTGGTACCTAATAGCAAACAACAACAATAGTCTTTTGGTGGAGTCTTTGGGTTTTTCTATGTATATAAAAATGTAATCTGCATACAAGGATACTTTGACTTGCTCCCTTACAATTTGTATGACTTTTAATTATTTCTCTTGCCTAATTGTTCTGGCTGATACCTCAAGTACTATACTAAATAAGGGGCTGGGATTTAGCTCAGTTAGTAGAGCACTGCACTGCAGTCTCTGAGGTCCCGAGTTCAATTCCCAGCACCACAAAAATAAGAGAAGGGCCTGGCAATCCACTCCCAAGGCAATCCCAAAACAGTCAGCCATGGAAAACCCTATGAGGGTCACTATGAGTCGGATACCGACTCGACGGCACCTAACAACAACAACATACTAAATAAGTACAATGAGGATAGATACGTCTGATCTTGAGGAAAATGATTTCAGCTTTTTCCCACTCTGTATGACATTGGCTGCCTTCTGAAATCTTCTGTTTAGTTCCTTAACTTCATCATGTCTTCCTTTTGCTTTAGCTGCTCGGCGTTCAAGGGCAAGGTCCAGTGTCTCTTTTGAAATGTAATTTGGTCTTTTCTCTTTTCCTTGTCTTTTTAAGAACTTTTTGCTTCCTTCTTGAATGATATCTTTTATGTCATGCCACAACTCTTCTGGTCTCCTGTCATTTGTGTCTAATACATTAAACCTATTTTTGAGGTGGTCTCTGAACTCAGGTGGGATATACTCAAGGTCATACCGTGGCTCTCGTATACTTGTTCTAATTTTCTTCAGCTTCAGTTTGAACTTGCATATGAGAAGTTGGTGGTCTGATCCACAGTGAGCACCTGGTCTTGTTTTGATATTTTGTATAGAGCTTTTCCATCGTCTCTTTGCACATATGTAGTCAATTTGATTTCTGTATGTTCCATCTGGTGAAGTCCATGTGTATAGTCTCCATTTATGATGTTGAAAAAATGTATTTGCAATGAAAAGGTCATTGATCCGACAAAATTCTATCATGCAATCTCCAGCTTCATTTCTGTCACCAAGACCATATTTTCCAACTACTAGGCCTTCTTCTTTGTTTCCAACCTTTGCATTCCAGTCACCAGTGATTATCAGTATGTCTTGATTGCATGTTTGATCTATTTCAGATTGCAGAAGCTGATAGAAGTCTTCCCTTTCTTCATTTGTGGCCTTAGTGGTGGGTGCATAAATTTGA
>VMDO01041197.1:0-11380 GCA_007922755.1 Pedetes capensis
AACAAAGAACATAACTTTAGTCAATATTTACGTACCAAACACTGGTGCACCTAACTTCATAAATAAACATTACTGATAATAAAGAAACACACAGGTCCAAACAGAATAATTATGGGAGACCTGAGTAACCAACTCTCATCAATAGGCAAGTCATCAAAGCAAAAAATCAACAAATAAACAATGGGCCTAAACAAAACTGTAGACCAACTAGACCTAACAGATGTCTACAGAATATTCCATCCAACAGAAGTAGAATACACATTCTTTACAGCACCACATAGAACTTTATCTATAATACAGCACATTTTATCTCACAAAAGTTGTCTCAACAAATACAAAAAAATTGAAATCACCCCTGGTACCTTATCAGATCACAATGGAACAAAAGTAGACATCAAAAACAAGGAAACTACAAAAATGCTACAAATGCATGTAGATTAAATAGCACTTCTGAATGATCAATGAGTCACCAAATAAATCAGAAAGAAAATTTTAAAAGTTCCTTCAGTTAAATGAAAATGAAAACACAACCTACCAAAATTTATGGGATATAGCAAAGGGAGTTCTATATGAAAGAAGTTCATAGCTATGAGTTCCTACATTAAAAAGATAGGGAAATCCCCACAAAGAATGTAATGATACACCTCAAGGCACTACAAGACAGCACCAAGCAAACACCCAAAACCAGCACAAATAAAGAATAATTAAAATCAAGGTAGAGATTAATGAAACAGAGATTAAAAGGATAATACAAAAATTAATAAAAATAAGTGTTGGTTCCTTGGAAAGGTAAACAAAATTGAAACTCCCTTAGCCAAACTCACTAAAAGACAAGCAATGAAATAGAAACAGTAATAAAGAACCTCCCAACAAAGAAAAGACTGGGTCCAGATGGGTTCACAGATGAACTCATTCAAACCTTAAATCAAGAATGAATACCTATACTCCTCAAAGTATTTCATAAAATAGGAATGAAAGGTATACTTTCAAATTCATTCTATGAAGCCAGTATCACACTGTTATCAAAATCAGATAAGGACACTACTAAAAAAATAGAACTATAGACCAATATCCCTGATGAATATTGATGCAAAAATCTTCAGTAAAAGTCATGCAAACTGAATACAGCAACACATAAGAAAGATCATACACCATGAGCAGGTGGACTTCATTCCACAGATTCAAGGCATGGTCAGCATATGCAAACCAATTAATCTAATTCAACATATCAGAAGTTTTCTAGAGGAAATCACATGAACATCTCACTGATTTTGAGAAACCTTTTGACAAAAATCTACCTCCATTCATGATAAAAGTTATGAAGAAAATGGGAACAGAAGGAATATATCACAACATCATAAAGGCCACATATAGCAGAAATATAGCCAACATCATATTAAATAGAAAAAAATTGAAAGTATTCCAAAATCAGGAGCAAGATAAGGATGTACACTCTCTCCTCTCTTATTCAATATTGTGATTGAAGTACTAGCCAGAGTAATCAGGCAAGAGAAAGACACAAAAGGAATACAAATAGGGAAAGAAGAGGTCAAGTTATCCCTATTTCCAGATGGAATGATCTTATACCCAAAAGATCCTTAAAAGCCCATTAGAAAACTCTGAGAACAAAATAACATCTTCAGCAAAGTAGTAGGATAAAAAATTAGCACTCAAAAGTCAGTACCATTCCTTTACACCCATAGCAAACAAGATGAGAAAGAAATCAAAACAATAATCCCATTCACAATAGCCCACCAAAAAAATTAAATATTTAGGAATCAGTGTAACCAAACACTCTAAAGACCTCTAAAATGCAAACCTCAACACACTAAAGAAGAAAGAAATCATAAAAGATACTAGAAGATGGAAGGATCTCCTTTGCTCATGGTTCAGAAGAATTAATACTGTGAAAATTGTTATATTATCAAAAGCAATCTACAGATTTAATGTAATTCCCATCAAAATTCTAATGCTGTATTTCACAGAAATAGAAAAATAATCCTAAAATTCATATGGAAGCACAAAATACTGTGTGTAGCCAAAACAATTCTAAGTGACAAAAACAGTGCTGAAGGCATTGCAATACCCGACTTCAAACTATATTACAGGTAAAAATATTGACATTGGCCCCAAAACAGGTATGAAGATAAATGGAACAGAAGTCTCAGAGATATACCCATGTAACTACAGCCACCTGATCTTTGACAAAGGGCCCAAAATCTTCCATTGGAGGAAAGATAGCCTTTTCGACCAATAGTGCTGCTAAAATTGGGCAACCATATGTAGAAGAATAAAAGTAGACCCGTATCTCTCAATCAGTATGATAATCAGCTCAAAACAGATCAGAGACTCAACATGAAACCAGAAACCTTAAAATTACTGGAAGAAAAAATAGGGAACACACTTCAACACATAATCATAGGCAAGTACTTCCTTAACAAGACTCAATTTACCAGGAAACTGTACCAAGAATAGAAAAATGGAATTATATAAAACTAAAAAGCTTTTGTACAACAACGGAAACAATAGAGTAATGGGAAATCCCAAAGAATGGGATAAAATCTTTTCATTCTATACATGTGACAGAGAACCAATATCTAGAAAGTAGGAAGATCTTAAGAAAGTAAACACCAATTAATAAATAATTCAATAAATAATATGGACAATGAAACTGAAAAGACATTTCTCAAAAGAAGAAATAAAAATGGCCAATATACACAGGAAAAAAACACTCAATCTCTTTAGCCATTAGAGAAATGCAAATCAAAACTATACTGAAATTCCATCTCCCTCCAGTAAGCATGGACAAGATTAACAAAACAAATAACAATGAATGCTGGTGAGGATGAGGGAGAAAAAGAACACTTTGACAGTGTTGGTGGGACTGTAAATTAGTTTAGCCATGATGGAAATCAATACAGAGGTATGTGAGAAAATTACAAATAGAACTACCATATGATCCAGTTGTACACAGTGTTAGTATGAATCAAACCTGACTCAATGTCATTTAAAAACAACAACAACATACCATTTCTAGGAATATACCCAAAGGAAAATTAGTCATCATACCTCAGTGATAGCAGCAATCCCATATTTAAGGCAGCACTCTTCACAATTGCAATGGTATAGAATCAACCCAGATATCCATCAACAGAGAATTGGATTGACAATTGTGACACATATACACAAGAGAATACTATTCAGCAGTAAAGAATTAAATCTTGTAATTTGCAACAAAGTGGATGGAACTGGAAAGTATCATTTTAAATTAAACAATTCAGAGTCAAAAAGATAAATACTGCATGTTCTCACTCATATACAGAGCTAAATCTCCCTTAAAAGAAAAAATTGTATATATGTACAATCATATTTATCTATGAATGGAAAATATAAACAGCACCAATATGAGGGGGGTACGATTGGTGAGAGGGAATGGTTGATGGAGAAGGGAAGAAGGGGAGGTAGAACAATGCAAAGAGGTAAAAGAGAGAAAAATGCAAAATACATTATGCAACTCTATGAAAGTACAAAAGAAAGATAAGAAAAATAAAGGAAAACCAGTGGTTGCATACAACTGTCATTACTTGTTCATTAAAATTCTAATTGTTTGGCTTTTTATTTATTCAATTCCATAAAATGCTTAAAAAGATAGAAGTGGAAGCAATATTGATTTGATAGTTCTGTAATGAATATATCAACGGACTACTCTGTACCCCACTGACATGTATAAATAAAATACTAATAAAAAAAAACTGGATGCACTCACTGAGGCCCTAGTTGCAATCTTCAGCCACACAAAAATGGGGGAAGGATCTGGCATCCCACTCCTAAAACAATTCCAAAACAATCAGCCATTTAAAATCCTACAAATAGCAGAGAAGCTTTGACATATGCAACATACATAATGCACAATTGTCAGGTGGTGTTTTCTTCTGTTGTACATAGCACCACTATGAGTTGGACGTGACTTGATGACACCTAACAACCACAATAATAAAAAAGTCACTTATTATAGGTACATCTAAAATGTATCATATCATAAAAGGTATCATATCATAAAATTATGATATTTCCTTTAAAATTTGGACACATCATAAAATTATTTCTTGTATTTATAAAATATAATTTGGAAATCAGTTTCACATCAAATGTTACTATTTTTCTTATGAGTAAGAAAATAACATGAGAACAGTGAGTATAATGCAAATGTAATGGTAGAAACTTTGAGTATATTTCAAGACAATATCTGGGCTAGAAAATCAGAATATCAAATGATATAAAAGAATTTTGGTAATAGAGCTAACTATGTAACAAATGATGGGACATTCTGATATGTGGTTCCCATGAATCAAAGGGCTGAAATCTAGTTTTGGATCAAACTTTATATAAAGAAGTTTCAAAAAATATGAGAAATGTAGTAATTTAAAATATACTACAACTAAAGAGATGTCAGCTTGAGAAATAATGAATAAATGAAGTGTGTTCATTATTATAGACTAAATCTAGTGAAAGAAAACACTTGAAAACAAAACATCAATATCCTTTAACTAATTTTTCACTTAACCAGGAAAAGGAAAACTAAAATTTAAAAATGTAAAAGAATTGGTACCTTATGCTCATATGCTTTCATATGAAGTTTTCCTACTCTCTACTGATCACAGTTCAGACAGCTGCTTCCTGTTTCCTCTCCTACATCAGGCTGATTCTGGCTTTTCTCTAGTGTTATCATAGAAATAGCTCATAATACTCACACAGAAATAAATTCTGAACCAATGAAATGCTGGCTTACAGACCATTTCCAAACTAATGAGTACCTGATATTTTAAAATCATTCAATTGCATGGATACAGAAACAATCTCTGCCTTCATATTGCTTACAACTGGAGTAGCCAGATATAAAAGATATATACAATTATTTCATTATAAATCTGATAAGTACTACAAAGGTAATTTAACACAAAATGGAGGAATCCAAGTCTATGAAGAAAATATTTCACTGAACAATATCATTTGTGATGATATCAGAGAATGAAAAGTAATTTATTAAACTAAGATAGGGGAAGATGTTGCCATGCCATGGTGATGGTATATACAAAAGCCTTGAGAGATGACAAAACAAAGCACAAAGGAAGGTATATGTGAAAAACTGAAACGGGTGAATTTGACTGGACTTCAGCAGCAAATGATCTCCCAAGCATGTGGAAGCCAAAACAAGCAAGTACCACTATATTGATATTTGACAAAATAGATTTCAATCCAAAATTAAGCAGAAGATATAAAGAAGGTCACTACATATTAATAATTGGAAACGTCCATCAAGAAGATATAATGACTGTAAATATATATGCACCGAATATTGGTGCACCTAACTTCTAAAGCAAACACCATGGGGCATATAAGGACAGACAATTCCAGACATAATAATAATGGGTGACGTCAAACCTTCTCATCAACAGGCAAATCATCCAAGCAAAAATCAATAAAGAAACTTCAGAGAAAATAGCACTAAAGATCAAATAGACTTAAAAGACATCTCTAGAATACTTCTCCCAACAGCCATGGAATAGACATTCTCAGCAGCACAGGAAAGTTTTTCTAAAACAGACCATATTTTAGGTCACAAATTAAGTTTCAAATAATTGAAATTATTCCTTGTATCTTATCATATCACCATGGAATAAAAGTAGAAAACAGCAAGAGAAACAATATAAAATACACCAATACATGAAAACTGAGCAACAGACTCCTGAACAATGGAAATCAGTGAGAAAAATTAAAATTCCAACAACCAAGTGAAAATGAAAACACTACCCACCAGAAATTTGGGGATACAATAAAGTCAGTTCTATGAGGGAAGTTTACATCCATGAGTGCTTCCATCAAAAAAAAAAATAAAAAACAGAGAGAAGCCAGGTGCAGTGGCGCATGCCTGTAATCCCAGTGACTTGTGAGGCGGAGGCAAGAGGATCACAAGTTCAAGACCAGAGGTGGTTTGCATAACTTAGAAAGACCCTGTCTCAAAAAGTAAAAAACTGGACTGAAGGTGTAGCTCAGTGGCACAGCACTTGCAAAGCATGCAAGTGTGAGGCCCAGAATTCAAACCCTAGTAACGCAAAAAAGGGGGGGGGGGAATGAGAGAAAGAGCTCAAATTAATAACTTAAAGATATACCTTAAGGCATTAGAAAAAGAAGAACAAGTCAAACACAAAATAGGAAGAGGAAAGAAATAATAAAGGTCAGGAAAGAAAATAATGAAATAGAGACAAAAAGAACAATACCAAGAATCAATGAAATGAAAAACTGGTTCTTTTTAAAGATAAACAAGAATGACAAACCATTAGCCAAATTAACAGGAAGAAAGAGAGAGAGAGCGAAAATAAGAGAAAGAGAGGATCCAAATTAATAAAATTATAGAAAAAAATAGGGGAGTCCTTCCAACATATACTAATGAAATACAAGGGATCACTAGGAAATATTTTGAGAAGTTATATTGCAAAAAATGGAAAATTTTTGAAGAAATGAATAAATTCCTTAATACATATAACCCGTCAAAATTAAATCCGTAGGACATAAATAATTTAAATAAAATATAATGAGCAAAGTAATTGAAGTAGTAATAAAAAGTCCCCCAACAAAGAACAGCCCAGAACCTGATGAATTCAGAGCCAAAGTCTACCAAGCCTTTAAGAAGAATTAACACCTGTGCTTTTCAACCTATTCCATAAAATAGAAAGGGAATGGATGCTTCCAAATTCATTCTACAAAACCAGTATTGATCAGATGCCAAAATGAAATAAGGATACAACAAAAAATCAAAACTATCAACCAATTTCCCTGATGAATATTGATGCAAAAATCTTTAATAAAATATTCACAAATGAAGCCCAGCAGCACCTTAAAAATATATACCATGATCAGATGAAAAGTTGGTTAAACATATGGAAATCAACAACTATTATACAGAGCATAGACTCAGACAAAGAAATCACATGATTCTCTGAATAGGTGCAGAAAAGGTCTTTGTCAAAGTACAATCTCCCTTTACAATAAAAATCTTGTTGAAACTAGAGATAGAAGGAGCATATTTCAACATAATAAATGCCATATATGACAATGTTCTTCATGAGGAAAGTAAAAGTATATTTAAAAGATAAGAAAAAAGACCAAATTACTTGTCAAAAGAGACCCTGAAAGTTGCCCTTGAACTTTGAGTAGCTATAGTAAAATGAAAACATGACAAAGACCTAAAAGAGGAGATAGAGAAGACAAAATCAAATATTATAATTACATGTGCAAAGACCTGGAGATACAAAACAAAAAAGAGAAGAACACACTATTTTTCTCAACCATAAAGAATTGAAAAAAATTCAAGCCTGGAGTGGAAACAGTGAAGATTCTATAAGAGAAACATTAAATGACACAGGAAATATCAAAGGTGAAAAAAATACACAGACTCATTATACCAAAAAGAACTGATGGATGATCAATCATTTTAAGAAGTTATAAATGATCAACAACCAGTGGTACTGAAGGAAGAAGTGGAAGCTTCCATGAAGGCATTGGCAAAACACATGGCTCCAGGAATTTATAGAATACCAATTGAGGTGTTTCAACAAATAAATGCAGCACTGAAGGTGCTGACTTGTTTAAGCCAAGGGATTTTGAAAACAGCTACCTGGCTGACTCACTGGAAGAGATTCATATTTGTGCCTATGCCCAAGAAAGGAGATCCAACCTAGTGTAGAAATTATGCAACAATATCATTAATATCACATGCAAGTAAAATTTTGCTAAAGATCATTCAAAATTGACTGCAGCAGTATATGGACAGTGAACTGCCAGAAAATCAAGCCAGATACAGAAAAGGACATGGAACCAGAGACATCATTGCTGAATTCAGGTGGATATTAGCTGGAAGCAGAGAATACCACAAAGATGTCTATGTTTTATTGACTATGTAAAGGTATTTGACTGTGTGGATCACAACAAGTATGGATAGCATCATGAAGAATAGCAGAACACTTAATTGTATTCATAAGGAATCTGTACATGGACCAGAAGGCAGTTGTTTGAACAGAACAAGGAAACACTGCCTGGTTTAAAGTCAAGAAAGGTGTGTATCAGGCCTTCAATCTCTATGCTGGGCAAATAATCCAAGAAGCTGGAGTTTATGCAGAAGAATGCGGCATCAACATTGGAGGAAAATTCATTAACTATTTGTGTTATGTAGAGGACACAACTTTCCTTGCTGGAAGTGAAACAGTTTTGAAATATTCACTGATGAAAGACAGAGAACACAGCCATTGGTATGAGTTGCACTTCAACATCAAGACAACAAACATTCTTACAACTGGGTCGGTAAGTAATTCCATGATAAATGGAGAAAAGTTTGAGGTTTTCCAATATTTTGTTTCACTTGGTTCTATAATCAACACCCACAGAAGCAGAAGTCAAGAAATCAAAAGATGCATTGCATTGGGGAAAGCTGTTGCAAAAGATCTCTGTAAAGTGTTGAAAAGTAAAGATGTCACATTGAAGATGAATGTGAACCTGAGTCATGCCATGGTATTTTCAGTCACATCATGTGATTGTGAAAGGTGGACATTGAATAAAGGAGACAGAAGATTTGATGCTTTTGAATTATGGCACTGGAGATGAATATTGAATGTACCACGGACTGCCAAAAGAACCAACAGATCTGTCCTAGAAGTGCAATCAGAGTGCTCCTTGGAAGCAAGGATGGCTAGACTGTGTCTTACATATGTTGGGCATGTTTTCATTAAGGACTAATCCTTGGAGGAAGACATCATGTTTGGAAGAGTGGCGGTTCAATGAAAAAAAGGAAGACCATCAATTAGATGGATTTATATAGTGACTGCAACAATGGACTTAAACACTTTTTGAAAAATCATGTGCATGACACAGTGTCCAAGCATGCTTCATTGTATTGTAAATGTTGATATGAGTTAAATTTGACTTGATGGCACCTGACAACAACAACGTATGACAAATCTATAACTAATATTATACTAAATGAGGGAAAACAGACAGAAATTTTCTGTAAAATCAAAAATGACACAAGGATAAGCCAGGTGTGGTGGCACATGCCTTTAATACCAGCAACTCAGGAGGCAGAGGCAAAAAGCATCACAAGTTTGGGGCCAGAGGCAGCCTGCGTAACTTAGTGAGACCCAGGCTCAAAAGGACAAATTAAAAAATGGAGTAAGGTATCGCCCAGTGATTAAGCACTTGCAAAAAGTCTATGTGAGACCCTGGGTTCAACTCTCGAGTACCAGAAGAAAATCTTTGACACAAAGATCTCCACCCTCCACCCTTATTCAATATAGTGACTGGAGTCTTAGCCAGTGCAACAAAGCCAAAGAAAGAAATAAAGGGATACAAATAGGAAAGTATGAAACCAAATTATACCCATTTGTTGATGATATGATCCCATACTTAAAAGACTCTAAAGATTCCATCAGAAAACTTAGCTTTGATTAATACTTTCATCAAAGTTGTTATTGTTGTTAGGTGCCATCGAGTTGGTGTTTGACCCATAGGGAAGCTATTTACAAGGAAGAAATACTATTGTCAGTGCTTCTTTGCTACTCATAGGATTTTCACTGGCTGATTGTTTTTTGTGAGTTGCCGGGTCCTTCTCCCAAGCCTACAGCACCTGATATTCCCAGGCAGTCTCCCATGCAAGTACTAACCAGGCCTGACTCTGCTTGACTTCTGAGATTTGATGGGATCAGGTGCTACAGTGGTAAAGCTGTAGCCTTCTCCAAAGTAGTATGATACAAAAATCTATATTCAAAAATCAGTAGTATTTCTGTCAATAACCAACACACTGAGAAACAAATTTCAAAAATCCTATTTACAACAGCCTCAAAAAACAAGATGTCTAAGAATAAATGTAACCAAGGAACATAAAGTCCTCTACAATATAAACATCAAAATGTTGTAGAAATAATCTTTAAAAAAACACTAGAAGAGGGAACAACCATCATTGCTCAATGATTAGAATAATTAATATTGTGAAAGTGACTATACTACAAAAAACAATCTACAGATTCAATACAATTGCCACCAAGGTCCCCATGAAATTCTTCACAGAAATAGAAAAAGTATCCCTAAAATTCATATGGAAGCACAATGACCCTGTATAACCAATGTAATCCTGAGTAGAAAGAGCAATGCAGGGGTTATCCTGATACCTGACATCAAATTGCACTACAGGGCCATAGTAACAAATACAGCTTGGTACTGACTCAAAAACAAATATGAAGACCAATGGGATAGAATAGATGACCCAGAAATAAACCAGTGCAGCTATGGATATCTAATTTTTGAAAAAGGTACAAAAAACATACATTGGATAAAAGAGTTCCTCCTCAAAAAAATGGCACTTGGAAAACTGAATATTCACATGTAGAAGAATGAAACTAGATCCTAACCTCTCACCCTGTACAAAAATCTATTCAAAATGTATCAAATATTTCAGCGTAAAACCAGGATCCTTGAAACTACTGAAAGAAAACATAGGGAAAACACGTCAAGATGTAGACAAACATAAGAACTCTCTTAAAAGGACAGCAATTGCCTAGGAAATGATAGCAAGAATTAAACAATGTAATTTCAGAAAATTAAAAAGCTATACAGCAAAGGAAATAATCAATAGCCTACAGAGAGAGCTCATAGAATAAGAGATCATTAGCAACTATACATCTAACAAGGGATTAATATCTATGCTATATATAGAACTAAAACAAATCAAATCCCCCCAAATAATCCAATGTGTAAATGGGCAATGAAACTTCAAAGGCAGTTCTCAGAAGTACAAATACAAATAGCCAATAAATGCATGAAAAAATGTTCACCATCCTTAGCCATCAAGGAAATGTAACTCATAATTACACTGAAATTTCACCTCACCTCAATGAAAATAGATAGCACCAATAAAACAAATAACAAATGAAACCCTCAGTTATTGCTAATGTGGCTGTAAATTAGTACAGACATTATGGAAGTCATTATGGAGTTCCTCAGAAAAGTAAAAATAGAGCTACCATATGATCCAGTTATACTTCCCCTGAGTATATATCCAAAGGAATTTAAGTAACCGTACCATAGAGACACCTGCCCTCCCATGTTCATTGAAGATCACAAGAGTCAAGATATGGAATCAGCCCAGATGCCCATACACAGATGAGTGTATAAAAAATTTGGTATATATTGGTCCAAAAATTTGGTACAAAGGAATTTTATTTAGCCATAAACAAAAATGAAATTTTGTCATTTTTAGGGAAATGGATGGAATAGGGGATCATCATGTTAAGCAAAATGAGCCAGACTCAGAAATTAAAAATACTGTATGTTC
>VMDO01041198.1:0-11379 GCA_007922755.1 Pedetes capensis
AGCTTGAGAGGTAGAAGCTGGAGGATTGTGAGTTCAAGATCAAAAGCAGCCAGTGTAACTTGGTGAGACTCTATCTCAAAAAGTAAAAATGTGGGCAGGGGGGTGTGGCTCAGTGGTAAAGCACTTGAAAAGCATTCATGAGGCCCCAGGCTCTGTCCCCAAGCACCGACACCCCCCCCCATACACACAAGACTCCAGAGAGCTGCCTAACCCCTTCTACCAAGTGAATGAAAAATTATAATGAAAAAGCCCATCTACAAATCAGAAAGCAGGCCCTCCCCAGACACAACACTTTGATATTAGACTTCCACGCCTCTGTGACTGTGAGACAAAACTTTCTGTTGTTTATAAACCATCATTCTGTTTTTTAAAGTAGCAGACTGACCAGGCTATGAGGGTACACAACAAAGGTTGATTGGTTCCTATTACAGACCTCGTGAGACACAAAGGGTCCCATTACCCTCTGTGACAATACGGCAGAAATAGCCTTCCCTGAACTCCATGCTGGAGCCATCCAACTGTGAGGGAAGAGTAGCAAAAATCTAGAATCATCCTTTCCTCTGCTGCAAACACAAATCCCCAGTTTTTGGGCATGGCTCCGTTATCTCACCTTAACCTGTCTCACCTTCATGCCTCCGCTCAGGTGCCTCTGAATTTCTAAGCTACACTTCCATCTCCTTCTGTCAAAATCCTAATATCTTTCAAGTCCTTGCTAAAGTTCTAGCTCCTTGATGAAACCTTCCAACGGGAGTCCCTGCTCTTGCTCTTCAACATCCCAGAGACCTGGAAACAGAGTCCAGGTCCCCCAATTTGCTTTCTCTGTGTTACTGAGCACAGACTCTGAGAGAGAGGATCTTTGTGGAATGAAGCAGAGAACACAAAGCTGGAGCCTGAAATGGAGATGGGGAAGGCCAAGGCATTTTATACCTAGGAAACAGCTTTGTGTTTGGAAATTTGGCAAAATATAAAACAGGAAAGCCTTACAACTTGGATTTCAAATCCAATTGTGTTCACAGGGATGGGATTCTACCAACTCTTCCCAGAAATATGCATCCCTTAGGCACCATGAGGAAAAAGCCTCCTCCCTCCAAGGCCCCAGATCCTCAGACTTTTAAGATTGAGGAGAAAATGAACTAGTTCTATAGAGGAACGGTGGCTCAGGCCCCAGCCCCAGTAGTTTCCGTGCATCCAGACATCCAAAGCTGAAATGGCTTTAAATAGCACTTCAAATAAAAAACTAAAGAAACTCTAAGTGTTGGCAGAAACAATTGCAAAAGTCTAAAATTTACCATTCACTGCCTACAAACATATGTCAAGGCAGCACAGACCCAACCATGATGCTGGTATGCAATGTGCACAGCGGATGAGAGCTAGACCCAATAATCATATGGCCCACATTCAGATATCAGCCCTGTCATTTACTAACTACGCAAGTTTGGCCAGGTTGCTTCATCTCTCTGGGCTTCAGTTTCCTTGGATCCAAAAATGGAGTCTTACAAGTTCAGATTAATTAACTCATTACCATATGCTGGACATTGTGCCAAATGCTTTCCATGCAATATGTAACAGAATGGAGTAGGTAAACCAATAGGAAACTCTTGATTCGGAACTTGACTGTGTGGCCTGAATATTTTTGTCCCCGTAACACTGTGTGTTGAAATCCTAGGTCCTAAGATAATAGTGTTAGAATTCAGGGCTTCTGGCAGATGATTAAATCATGGGGTCAACTTCCTGAATACGATCAATGACTTTGTAAAAGAGGTCTAAGAGAGACCCCTCACCTCTTCTACCACTTGAGGACATTGCAAGAAGGTACTATCTACAAACCAGACACTAAATCTGCCAGCACCTTGACCTTGGGCCTCTGAACTTTAACAAAGAAACTTTAGCAAATAAATATCTCTGTGTTATGTTGTTGTTGTTGTTAGGTGCCTTCAAGTCAGTATCTGACTCATAGCGACCCTTATAGGGTTTTCAATGGCCATTTCAGGATTGCCTTGGGAGTGGATTGCTAGGCCCTTCTCCCATTTTTGCAGTGCTGGGAATTGAACTCAGGACCTCAGAGACTGCAGCGCAGCGCTCTATCAACTGAGCTAAATCCCAGCCCCTCTCTCTGTGTTATAGGCTACCCAATATATGGTATTTTTATAACACCTGAAACGGTCTAAGACTGAAGGTCAGTATTAAGAACTAAAGATTCTAGCTGGACATGGTGACATGCACCTATAATTCCAGCCCTTCAGAAACTGAGGCAGGAGGATCTCAAGTTCAAGGCCAGCCTAGGCTACATAGTGAGACCCAGTATCAAAAAACAAACTAAAATAAACAAGGTGGAGGTGCTGTTGTAGTAAACATCTAACAACATGGAAGCAGTTTTGGAACTGGGTAATGGGAAGGGGTTGGAAGAGTTTTGAGGTGCCTTCCAGGAAAATCTTACATTGCTGTGAACCAACTGTTATAAGTGATTCTTGTAAGGGCCCAAAATGAAAAGAGAAAAGCTGTAGAGCACCTCACTGCACATCCAGGGTGTGACTTCCCTAGAGAATCCTCAGGTGTCCATGAACTGAATGGTGGTAGAAACAGGATGGCAAACGCCATTCTGATGTTTCAGGCACAAATGAGGCACCTGTTACTGGAACCTGGAAGAGAAGCTGTTCTTGCACAAAGAACTTGGCTGAATTGCCTTCATGTTCTGGCATTTTGTGGACGGTAGACCTTGCAAGTAATTGAAATAAGGTATTTGACTAAGGAAATATTTAAGCAAAGTGTTGGAGGCACAACTTGGCTTCTCTTCAGTGCTTATAGTAAAATACAAGAAGAGAAAAATGATTCACCCCTTTGACTATCACCAGGACACATGTGTCAAAAAGCGTATATGAATTTGACAGAAAATCAAGAGAGTAGTGGAGAAAAGTATTTTACAAACCCATAGTATGAATTCCAGTTGCTGTGCTAAGGATGTTCTTGTTTCATTCATTATAATGACAAGTTTCTGGAAAGAAAATACTTATTGTCATATATTTCCATTTGAAATTGAAACCAGTCAAAGGGTTAGAGACAGAATTTTTGGGCCAGGCGAAGGGGCACATGCCTGTAATCCCAGTGATTCATGAGGCAAAGGTAGGAGGATCCCAAGTTCAAGATCGAATGGCAGCCTGCAAACTTCGTGAGACCTTCTCTTAAGATAAAAAATTTAAAAGGGGCAGGTGGTACAGCCCAGTGGTAGAGCACTTGCAAAGTATGTGGGAGGCCCTGGGTTCAGCCTCTGAGTACCAAATAAATAAATAAACAGACAAACAAATAAATAGAATTTTTAATCAAAAGAGAAACAGAACTTAAAGGGAAATTCACAGCCTACCCACATTGAAAAGAAGGAAAAATTGTATTCAGAAGAGAACAAATTCGGGGTCAATCAACGTTTTGATAAAAAGTTTAGGGTGGATCATCGAGGACCTATTGTCCAATACAAACGCAAGAGTGGCCCCAAAGGCATTTCAAAGATCATCAGCACTGCCCCTCCCTTCTTAGACCCTGAGCCCCGAGGACTAGAGGACAGAATAATTTCAAAGAAAGGGTGACAGACATCTGGGGGACCTCAGCACCAGCTGGCTGGCACCTCCTCAAGGCTTAGCTCTCACATTCAAGTGCAACAACCTCAGCCACCTCAGGTGCCACTCCACTGGGTCTGGCTGCAGCACAGACCACTCTGGTCACGCCCTAACAGGTGCAGATAATAAATCTGGGCAGCATCCAAGAAGTACATCTTTGCCAGCCTGAGCCATGAGGCCTGGCTACTTCCACCTGGATTTAGAAGGATGGATCGACCCAGAGCCTCAGGCATATGACCATGGTGGAGGGCTGCTGTGGGGGTGAGGTTGCCACGGGAGGCCCCTGCTAGGGAAATGTTCAGCAGAGCCATCGAGGCAGGGTTTCCTGAAGTAAGGCCTGGGCAAGACCACCACCATCCCAGTGGGCCTTGAGTGAAAATTATTCTCCAGTCCAAAGGCTTTGGACTCACTCAGTACCTGCCACTCCTTCCTTCTTCACGGTCCTCTTTTGGAAAGAGAATACCTGTCCTATGCCATGCCACCATTGTATTTTGGAAGCCTGTACATAACTTGATTGACTGCCCAGGTCCACAGTGAGAAGGAAACTTGTTTCGGAATGAATCATATCTTGAGTCTCACCCATATCCAATATCCAAATACCATCATATTTACATGAGACTTTGACTTAAAGTTGGTGGAGTGAGTGAAGACTTTGGGGGCTATTGGGATGGAATGAATGTATGTTGCATGGGAATTCTGGGAACTCCAGAGCAGATAACTATGATCTGAATATTCAAAATTCATGTCAAAATCCTACCCACTCCCAAGGTTATAATATTAGAAGATGTGCCTTTGAGAGGTGATTAAACTAACGTGGGCAGAGCTCTCATGGATGAGATTAATGTCCTTATTAAAGAGGCCTAAGAGAGATGTTTCACCTCTCCCACTGCACGAGGACACAGTGAGATGGTGTCATCGAAAATCAGGCCCTCTCCAGACACCAAATCTTCCAGCTCCTTGATCTTGGACTTCTCAACCTCCAAACTGTAAGAAATAAATTTCTTGTTTATAAGCTACCCAGTCTATAGTATTTTGTTACAGCATCCACAACAGGCTAAGACACTGGTTCAGGGTAAATTATAACAATAAAGAGTTACTGTGGTGGCAAATGTTTTCCTCGTTAGGAAAGTCATTCCTATGGCATACAGTCAGGCCTTTAACAAGATTTTCATTCCTCAAAAAGCTCAAGTACTAGTGTTGTCCCAACCAGCAACATGACCTTGGCCAAACTTTTGAAGCAGCTCAGCCTTTGTTTCTCTGATCTCTGAAGCGTGCATAACAATTTCCATTTTACAGGGTTGTTGGAGGGCGCCGGTGGGATGTTGGAGGTAAAAGGCCATGAAACTTATGGTGCTACGTGCATTGATAGGATCATTCTTGTTTCTCTGCCACCCCTGGGTCATTTTCTGCCCCATTCCCACAACAAGCATCCTGACGATGTTTAAGGGAGCATAAGAAATATGACAAGTCTCTCCTTGGGTAAATGCGTAGTGGCAAGTTGTTACCCCTTGTCGTGTCATCCGAGAGGTCTGAGCCTTGTGCCCCTCAGATTCAGAGGACACTGATAAGCCACATCCTGGAAGGTCAGCAGGAAGTCAGGGGCCACATGCATGTAGCCAACCTGTCATTTCCAGGCACTGTCACCACTCTGACTTCTGGAAGGACACCCAGGTAAAGGCAGTTGCAAGGACAATGAACAACATGGCGGCCTTCATGAATCACTGATGGGGCAAAGGAGGGGTGGGTAGAAAGGAAAGCATGAATTTTAGAGAGACACAGGAAACATAGTCTTCTGGCCCCTGCTTTATTGTCATCTCCCATAATAGCTATCTTGACCATGTTGTCTAAAATGGCCCACTCCTCCCCATTATATTCTAGGTCTGTGCCTCAGTTTCCCTTTATAAAATGAAAGATAAAAAGTATATCTATCTTTTAGGATGCCTGCAGCCTTACCACTGTGGCGTCTGATCCTGCCAGATCTTGGAAGCTAAGCAGGGCAGACCTGGTTAGTACCTGCATGGGAGACCGCCTGGGAACACCAGGTGCTATAGGCATGGAGAATGACCCAGCAACCCACTCCCAAAAAACAATCAGCCATTGAAAACCCTATGAATAGCAGAGAAGTACTGACAATACTGTTTTGCCTGTTGTACATCAGGTCACTATGAGTCAGACACTGACTCCACAGCACCTAACAACAACAATCTTTTAGGATGGTTGTTGTTGTTGTTGTTGTTAGGTGCCATCGAGTCGTGTCTGACTCATAGCGACCCTTACAGGGTTTTCAATGGCTGATTGTTTGGGGATTGCCTCGGGAGTGGGTTGTCACGTTCTTCTCCCGTTTTTGTGGTGCTGGGAATCAAACTCGGGACCTCAGAGACTGCAGAGCAGTGCTCTACCAACTGAGCTAAATCCCAGCCCCTTTAGGATGGTGGCCAGGATTAAGTACATTATACAAGTAAATGTATAAAATGGTATGTAACAGATAGCATTTAACAGATGTCAGCTTTTATCAATATTATTATTGTCGCCACTATTACTGAATCATGATTTCATTCTGGCATGTTTGACATCTGGAAAGTATTATTTACAGTCGGTACAGGAATGTGAGTGAACTGGAGGTTAAGACTTAGCATGTTCTGACTCTATACCAACCATCACGCATGGCCCATGGATTTATGCGGCCTTCTGGTCATTCATTTGACAAATGCATTCAGTTCCTGCCCTGGGCCTTGCATGGACAGGAGCGTCTTTAGTCCTGTATGATGTCCCACTTTTGCACTCCCCATATACCCATAGGAAAGTAAGACTGAGTGGATGTCAGAGTGAGGAGGAGGCCGGGGCTACAGTCTCCCAAGAGCAGGCCCCAAGCATGACTAGCTCCTTCCTCCCTTTGACACCAGATTTCCTCCTAGATGACCGTCCCAGCCAGAAATAAACCATCACGGCCAGGACATCTGGGTCTAGGTCTGTCAGCCTGGCCGCCTTGTTTGTCCCCACAGGGTGCTGATAATCATCGCCACCGAGGGATTTGTCGTCCATGACTTACCACTCGTTTCCTAATCAGTCATCAGGTTTTGTTCTAGCTTAGTGCTGACCTATCACATTTACCGCCACATCCCGAGGCAGAAGTCCACTGCTGCATTGACTGGGCGAAATCAGCCAGCTCTTGCCTGGCTGCTGCAGGAAGCGCTGGAAACGGAGGAGTTAAGGATTTTCCTCCCTCGTTGCCTAGTTCTCTTTCTGTACAAAGGTTGTTTCCCTCCTTCCTCACTCTGCCTCCTTCCCTCCACAATGCCGAGAGAACCTGAATTACCGAAAGGCCCGGGCAGCTCAGTATCAAGGCCACTAGATGGTTCTGCTCGCCTCTGCAGCCCCCATCACACAAGCGCACACAGACACGCACGGACCGTGAGCCAGAGCGCACTGTGACCCAGAGCCAGCCACATCTACTCACACCTCCACTTCATCTGCAGTGAAATGAGGAAGGGTGACCTCCATTGTCCCTTTCTTCTCTAAAATTGTACAAATCCAATGTTCCTGTGATTCCCAGATGACTGAGTGAGAGTTATAAAATGTCTAAGATGAAAGACATGCTCAGAAATAACCCACCACAGTATTCCTGTATTTCCATCACTCCATGCCACCTGCGTCATTTTTGCCACATCTGTGGAATACTATCCCATCATTTGTTCAACTGTGGTTCTTTAAATTGACTTTTTTGAACTCAAATACATGTATGTACGTGGGACAGCTTATCACTACTGTAAACAGAAAGCATTTGCCTCAAATGTAGTTGCCTTAAGGAAAATAACCCTAGAAAAATCTAGCTGGGAACTCGTGCCTGCCCACGGATCTGGCTGGCTTCTAGTCTTGTTCTATTGAAATGATATGCATTAAGAAGCTTTAAGAGGTGCTAACGTCATGCTAGCACCAAAGGGGACTTTCTCACTGCCATATTCGGAATTGAAAAGGGGCACACTCTGTCCTCAAGGGGTGTTGATTTAATACAGAAGCTGAGTATTACCCAAGATCCACTCTATACCCCCAAGAATTGCACTTTGGTGAAATGTCCTCACTGCTGTTTCTCAGGCTCACAGCTGCAATTAGTCCATCCAGCGCTCCCAGATGCCACTGTCTGCCTCTTCCTCATCACCTTGCTCTGTGGGCATTGCCAGGAAGCTTGACGAGTGGAAAATTCAGAAACACACACACAGGCCCAAAATGCTCCAAAGCAATTTTTTTTAAAACAGCACAGTGCCTTCCCTGGCACTTGCCCAAGTCCACAGCTCTAGGAATCCTGACCTCGGGCAGTTGTATGTTGCTGCCTTTTCTAAAGGAATGGAGGCCCACACACAACAAAGAGCGGCTTCTATTGAGCAGGAGGGAGCTCTTGGCGCCACCTCCCTTTCTTCCTTTTCTCTCTTTATGGACACTGTGTGGACCAGAGAGCAGGCGGAACACCCTAGTGAGAAAGCAGGTAGCGATCGTGCTGGCCTAAGAGGGATGAGAGCAACACACACACAGGAGAGACTGCCTTCTCCTGATTCCCTGGGGTTAGGGAGAAAACACGCAGGTGCTTCAGCTCTGGCTACACTCTGGCTTCCGGTTCCCATTCCATCACTTCCCGGCAACATAAAGTTGGGCAAGGTGCAGAGCCCCGCTGAGCATTCATCTCCTCTTTAGCAAAAGGGCTCCAGCCACTTTCAGTCCACCAGGGTGTTATGAAGACATAAGGAAATTAGAGCAGGTTCAGTGCTGGGCACATAGATGAACACCCAGCCAACAACCAACCTCTTCCTTTTTCCCTTTTACAGTTTCTTTTTTCTTTTCTTTCTTTCTTTTTTTTTTTTTTGTTGTTGTTTTTTTTTTTTTTCCTTTACTTTTGTGTCACGCATAGAGATCCAAAATCAATCCTCTTTTTATTTGTTTGGTTGTTTGTTTTGCCTTCCAAATCCTGAGTCTTGTCTGCAAAAGGAAAATAACCTATGAATTTCCATAATTCAAATTCTGTTTTCTGTGACTTGATTATGGCGAGTGATGTGGGGGAGCTGAGTGGAATGACAAGAGGGGCAGAGAGAAGAGGGAAGAAGGAATTTACAACAGCAAAGCCAATAATCAGCTCCTTTTGAATAATCATTAGCAGCCTGCAGGATGCTCCAAGTCCCCTAAAGATTTTGGGGATGAGAGAATAACAACATGAATCTAGCAAATGTAGTACATTTTCTGCATAGATTTGAATTAAAGAACTCTTGGTCCATTTTGCATTCCAAGTTGGGGAGGTGGGGAAAGGTGCAAAGAAAAACAGAGAAACACCTCCCCCTGCTGCCTGGATGGTGAATAGCAGCATAGGTGTAAAATATATTTTTTTTTCATGATCATATAAAAATATTCATCCCCCAAATATTTCAAAGGATTTGCTATGCACAGGTTTTTGAATTTTGTGGACTGCATGTTCTCAAGTGACATTATCTTCAGAGATTGTAACAATGATGGCAGGACATTATTACAATGATTATCTTCTCCGGGCATTTTGTTATTTCTTTATTTGAACAGGAAATACATTGATGATGTATTAAAATCAAAATGATATAAAAGCTATGAATTAAAAAAAAATTCCCCCTGACACTTTAGAATGAATTTGTCTCCTGTCTATTCTTTTCCTGGTGGTTCTGTTGATTAGAACCTATTACTTTGGCATTCTCCCTGTTCCATAGCAGAACAGAGCTTTGACATCACTGAACTTTAGAGGCTAGAGCTCAGAATTAGAAGGGTTTAATGTCACCAAGACCTCTATTTAAAAGACCAGGATGAAGGAAAAAGCCTTTTGCTTCCACTGAAATGTTCTCGTAAAGGGCAAAACGGAAAATAGAAAGACCACTGGCTTTTTCCTGGTTGGATTCCACAGCTTTTCAGCACCTCCTGAAAATGGCAGGCCTGCCAGCCCTTGATGGAAGCCAGGTTTGGCTTATTGTATTCGTGAGATTTAGAAAACTGTCTTCCAATGCAGATAGTGAGCCAGCAAGACTGCCAAGGTCAAAGAAAAATCCAATTACCCACAGCAAACGCCAACCGTACAATTGAATTACACCAGTCAGGAAAACATTTGATTTTCTGTGACTGAGTTTCCAGAAAATTCACCCTCGAATCAGTCTGAGCCATTCGTCAGCAGCCTGCTGACCAATTTCCTTCAGCCACCCAGCACCCCGCAGTAGCAGATCAGTTGCAGACCTGTCCTTGCCCACCCAGATCCCTCTAACCCAACCTCTGCAGTGTGTCCTGCACGGGTATGCAGGGAAGGGCAGACGTGCCAAGGAGCTGGGGTCTGCAACAGCAACCCTAGAGCAATGATTCAGTGGATAAAAGTCAACTCCATGCTTTGTCCCTTGCTGGCATAATGCCAAAGCAGGTGGCACCCGGACCCGAGGGACGACGCCAATGGGAGGATTCCCAGGTGGGCATTATAGAGACCCACTCTTTAACCCACTGCTTACCGGCTGTTCCCTCCTCCCCTGTCTATTACCATCTTCCTGGAATGACTTCCTAGGGCAGCGTCGATCCAACTAAGGGACAGAAACCACAGAGTAAGTTAAATAGGAGTTCAGCACAGAGAACGATTAACTATGATAAATTGTAACTGTAAAATATAAGGAAACTCTGCACAGAGCCGGAGGATGAGGATGAGTCCCCAGCCAAAGACAGACTTGAGAGGGATCCAAACCTCTGGGGGAAAGCTGTGATTCTGCCTTCTGAATAGTCGAGAAGCTGCCAGGCGGTATGGATTTGCTGGGAACAGGCCAGCTCCCAGGCTGCGGCCAGGGGAGCAATCAGCACCTGCTGGGGCGGGGGAAGGGCAGGGAGCAAGCTTGCTGCACCATCCTGTGGGCTGCAGAATGCTGCGGGGGCTGCAACTCCACGCAACCCTCCAAGAGCTGACACTCACAGGCCCTGTGGGGGTGGCCCGCCACCCACGTGCAGCCAGGACAGCTTGCGATCCGCAACCAGGGGCTAGGGCACGCGGGGGTCCGGCACCGGTCAGCGCAGACACACTTGCGGAGCCCTCCAGAGAGCACAGGCTGGGCTGAGGGCTCTGCCGCCCGTGGCGAAGAGTCTGAGCAAAGATTATCGCCAGGTTAAGGCTGTCCTGTCAGAGCAGTATAGTCTGCGGGGCCTCCTCTGCTCCCACCACTGCGCCCCACTGCGCGCGGAAACAGCTGGGGACCCGCCTACAGCTGCAGCGTCCTCTAGCGCCCTCTGCTGAGAATGTGTGGCATTGCGCTTGCTTTGATGAGAAATGGTCAAGGAATCCTTTCGCTTATGGCTGGACAAATCTTTTTTTTTTTTTTTTTTTTAAGTTTTAATGTACACCTTTTTTATTAGAAATTTTTAATGTACATCATAATGTGATTCATTTTGACATGCTTTTCATTGTGACAATTTTCATATATGCAATTTGATAAGCATTATTCATATAGGTTACCCCTTACCCTCCTCTGTTTCCCCCCTCCCCCCTTCCCATCTAAGTTTCCCATCCAAGTCTTCTCTATCTTTTACTATGTAGTATTTTTCTACATGTCCTTGGGTTCCATTTCTGTTTAAGATAGAAACTTTTCCTGTAGTGGTCTTTGTTTCTATCTTGTTAGAACAATTACATGCGATTTCTAGTCCATTTATATTGACCTCATTCTTATCTTCCCTCCCCCCCTTTTAATGTGATCTGACCTTTGAGTAGGATTTTTCCTTCTTGTAATTTTGAGTCAGCTCTCTCATA